>MU224050.1:3613059-3665776 GCA_018584345.1 Thuja plicata | reverse complement strand
AGAAACTCGGTGAGTACTCACAAAGTTTTCCAACCATAGAAACTGCCATGGAAACCGAACATCAGAGTATTATGAAAAAATATGACTACCTTGTGCAGAGCTCATATTTTGGAGGATTCTATTTGAATCCCCACCAATAACATTGAATAATAAACAAATAATTTTTTTTTTTGTTTTACTTTGTAACTGTTGCAATTGCGACGTCAACCCCCTGAATTGCGACGGGGATGCTGTAGCGGCGACGCCAAACGACCATCGCAATTGCATTGGGATCCGTCGCAATTGAGACGTCAGCCAAGGGGATTGCGACAGGGTTGTTGTAGCAACGACGCCAAAATCCCGTCGCAATTGCATTGGGATCCGTCGCAATTGCGACGCATTCCACAAGAATTATGGCCAGATGATGCCAGAATAAAGTGGCAGTATAGCGACGGATAGCTGTCGTAATTGCGACGGGTGATGACAGATGTCGTAATTTGTGACTAAAAATGAGCGACGTCTATTACTGTCGCACTGGTGACACATGGCTGTCGTAATTGCGACACATAGCCATCGCAAAATGATGCCAAATGTATTAGTGGTACCTTTTTCAAGCACTCTAACTGAGCCTTCTCACAAAAATTTTCAAGGGTATTCAGTTTGATTATCTGAAAATTTTAACATGGTCACTCCAAATTTGTTCCAAATTTGAGAGGACCAACATCATCCAAAGTAACTAGATTCTTATTCTTTTTTTTATTCTTCTTTGAGATTTGTGTGGATGCTGATGTGTGAACTACTAGTTCTAGTTCATTTGTCTTCTCTGAAGTGCTCAGTGAAGGCTTGGTAGGTGTACTTTCTTTTACCTTCTTCTCAATATCAACCTTTTGGTTAGGTGAAGATGTCTCCTCATTAACCTTGGGTGTATCTGAAGATTTTTATTCTATATTCTTTGTAGTTTTATCTTTCTTCTCTTCTTCAATTTTCTCTTTCTGCTCTCCATCCTTTGCTTGCTTATCTTCTTCACTTTTCTGATCAGTAGATGTGTCTTGTTGTGCATCAGTAGGTCTTTCGGTTCTATAGATGTGTCTTTTTCTTCTTCACATACATCTTTTTGTTCTGCAGCACCCTTGTCTTTGGTTATGCTCTCATCTTTGGTAGGTTTTTTCTCCTTTTCTTGGAGTATATTGATGGTTTCCATCAATATTGGCATGTTGCCTGGTATGTTCACCTGTGCAACGTCAATTATATTGTCCTTTTCGTAAGTCTGGTCCTTGGAAACAATGACATATTCATCTTTTTGAATTTCATCTTCTGGATCATTTGTGATGTCAATAATTGTGTTGTCCATAATGTTGTCCATAGTGGTGTTTGGCCATGTCTCATCTGCAATATCTATATCCTTGTTGTCTGTGGTGTCCATTTCCTCTTTTTCCAATTCCACATCTATGATTATAATTGGTTTGGTTTTTTCAGTAGCTTGATTATCCTTGGACTCTTGGTTTTTGGTAAGAGCTCTTTGTGGCTCAGGACTTGTATCCTTTTTATGAATATCAAGTATTTTCGTCCATTTAGCTTCACTCTTTATGTCTAAGTCCAGTAGATGTCCTTTAAGCACTTGGTTGGCTCTCATCTTTAGTGAAAATCTTTTGGAATGAACCTTCATCATTTCTTTGATCTCCTCCATTTTTGATTCGAGAGGCATGACTAATAGTAGGGCTCTTTCCGTGATTTTTTTCGCTTAGTGCAAGGCAAATGTCCATCTTGCCGATAGCCTATCTTGAAGTTTTTTAGGCATACTGTCTGGTAGTTGTATTGGTAGGTATTTAAATATGCACATCATCTTGATAATTGCCTCTTCAATCTTATTTTGATCCAAGGGATCCAATGTTAACCATTGCTTGACCTTCCTACTATTTACTAAACCTATTTTGATAATTGAGGCACATACCTCATCAACTGTTTCAGGTATCTTGTTATTTTCCTCTTGAACACCTTCATCCTGTTTTGTGTCCTCAATGTCCTCCTTGGTTCTAATGAGCTTTCTTCTTTTTATTGGCCCTCTTTTGTGTGTTGGAGGTTTCCTCTTGTAGGTCCTTACTTGACCTTTCTTCAATGGTGAAGGATTTGTGTCCTTAACTGTTTGACTTCTTGTCCTTGTAGAAGCTCTTGTTCTAGGATTTTTAGCTGGTGTAGGTAATGGATTATCTGACTCTGTAGACTTAGAGTCACTTTCCTGCTCAGCTTCACTGACGGGTGACTATCTCTCAGTTTATTCTATATGTTCAGTTTCTTCCTATGTAACCGACAACCTTTTCTTCAAGTTCTTGACCATTTTGTCCTTTTTCCTATCTATCTGTTTTACAACCAAGCCAGTTTTGATTCTTGCTTTGGCTTCTTCATAAGTGTTGAACTTGGGTTGTGTTTTATCTAATGGATCATTTATGAATGCATCCATTGCATTGGATGCTTGATCTATGTTCACTTCATAGTCAAGTGGTTGTAGTCGTGATGTCCTTGGTATAAAAGGCTTGATGTATGTGAAATTAGTGTCTACCATGAAACATATATCATTCTTGAATTTCTCAATTAAGTTCTTGGGGATCCTTACTCTTTTCTACATTCTCTCCTTGAATCTAGAAAAGTACTCATCCATAACTGACTCAAAATTATCTCCCAGTGATTTTATAAACTGATTGATCTGTATGGTGACTGGTCTAGTTGTATCCCATTTGACATCTCCTATTGATGGAAAAGATTCTTGGAAGTAAAAGAAAAAGTGCATTATAAGTGAACCAAACTTACATGAGTTTGACTTTGCATTCATGATTGTCTTTAGGTTCTCTTCTAGCTGCTTGAGTAGAAGTTCTGATAGATCCAGCTGAGTTCCTTTCTTTACAATCTTATATGCTGTATCCACTACTTTGGATGCTATGTTGTTCATCCTAATAGCTTGAAAGAACTTGTATCCTAAGACACATGCTCCAAATTTGATTTCCTCATCGGTGATGGTGGATACTCTTAGTCCTCTTTCATCCCATGTAGCTCTTGTATTCTTTTCAATTTTAGCCTTGGGTAGGTGCTTCAATGCCTTTACCTTATCGGTTATAGGATAATCGGTGATTGCATGAATTTAACATCTTAGGTTATTGGTTTAGGCTCATCCAGCCATAGCTTATGATTGTGGATCACGCTCAATACTAACCAAATCCACTCAGTCTTAAATACTTTCAGGAACCATAGGGCATTTGTGAGCCCTTTTAATTCGATGTGATTGTGCTCATATTTAATAGTTCCATCATCTTTTCATAGCTTCTTAAAAGCTTGTTCAACCTCCAGGTCGCCAATTTATACAATCTTGCAGTGAATGTATGCTCGCACGTCTTCGATGAGAAAAACCCTAACTGGTATTCGTGAGAATGATCCAGCATTGTCAGGTTGTAATGCAACCTCTAGGCATATCTTGTAATGTGGTTCTATACAGGAAGAGTTCTTGACAAGATTGACCTTATCTTTCTTGATTCTCTTCAACTTAGCGGTTCATGATGTCCTGCCCATTATTTTAGAGATTTAGGGCTTTTCGTAAAATATGAACAGAGTTCTCAGTTATGCTTAGTACTTACTTCAACCTATGTAGTTGTAATTGATTTGGTTGGAGTGCTTTGTAATAAGTTGGATTCGCTTTGCAATGTTTTTACTTCTAGCTCTATTTTTGCTCTAGTCGCTTCACTCAAATCAAAGGTGAGAAATGAAACTCTTTCGTCGTCTATTTATAGACTTTTCCCTAGGTCGAGTCATTAATGCTCAACCATTCCTCGGTGTGTGAAGATAGAGTCTTTGGTTGATACACTAAATTCCCTCTCAGTGACAACGTGATGCTTCGGGGTAGTCGACTAACTTGTTAATTTTACCGACAGGTTTTAGTGTATTGCAAAAATAACTTTGTCAGCTCATATGATTACCGAAGAATCTCGGTTTACACTAGCAACTTTAGCTTTTACATGTTAATCGATGATTCTCGGTAAATGCAGAAAATTCAACTTTGAATGTATACCGATGCATTTCAGCACACATTAACCGATGAAATAGTTTTCATAGAATTTAACAAGTAATACCATAGTACATATATAATCATGCTAATTTCACATTTTAATAATGTATGATTGGAATTGATGCAAAATATAACTTGGTGTAATTTCAGTTCCATACTTGCTTGTTCTACTTAGGTGGGGGTGGTGATGTCACCAGATCCATTGGATAGGGTGTCACCAATAGTATTGATCGGTCCAGCTTCATTTTTTGTAACTTTCCTCCACATTGTGTTTCTCAAATTCTCGATGTCTTCAATGTTGTTTCCATTGGAAAAGGTTTTGGTCTCTGTCATTCGGTCTCTGCAGTCCTTCTTGAGATGACTAAATTTATGACAGTGTAAACATTCCATTCCAGGGTTAGTCCATCCTCTAGGATTTCTTGACCAATTTCTCAATGTGACCAAATCTTCCACATTCTCTATAATTTGTCCATGTTTTGTAATCCCATACATACTGGTTACCGACTCTTTTCAGTTGATAGGCAGATTCTTGACCTTTAGGCTTCCATGTTTGCTTTTTCTTCTTCCAGCATTCAAGAGTAGTGTGTCGATGCATTGTTCAAGGAGAACAATATTTGTCCATGTAGGTTTCCTTCTTTGGTTGTTTCATCTCAGACTTACATTCATATGCTTTATGTCCTTTCTTGTTACATTTATAACAAAATCCTATGAATGAAGATGTAGATTTAGGAATACCTTTTATTTTTCTCCTACATATATTTGATGTGTGGCCTTGCTTTCCATAGTGATTGCATGTCAGCTTTCTTGGTCTTGGATTTGCATAGACATACTTTTGATCGACTTGATCGGGTGATTCTTCATTCTCGGTATAGCCTAGTCTAGTGTTGTTATTGAATTTCCTTTGTCCATCAAGGAAATCATCCATTCTTTTATTGCTTTCTTCAGCTCTCTTGGTTATCTCATTATGTTGCAGCTGAATGATGAGTTCTTGTTTCAGCTTTTCATTTTCTTCCCTTAGCTCACTGATAGCTTCTATTCTTTCAATGAGTTCAACATTCATTATGTTTGCCTCTTGACTCATAAGAATAATTTGATTTGTAATCTCATGATGATGTTTGTAAGTCTCTGTATTTCAGACTCTTTTTCTTGTAGCTTTTCAGTAATCTTTCTTCTATCATCAATAGCTAGTGTTCTCTCTTTCTCAGCTTGTCTATCATTGTTCATGACATCAATCATTCTTACAATTTGTGTCTCTTGACCAATTTGCAGAGATTTCACTTGTCCAGCCAGATGTTGATTGATTTCATTTAAGCTTGTGATGCTTTCTTCTAATGTATCTGATGCTTTGCTTGTAGTACATCCTGAAGACTCAAATAGATTTGGTATCTCTTCATCTTGGTAATATGTCTCATTACAGTGAGATGCCATAATATTTCTTTCATCTAACAACTATATCATCTTGATTCTAGCTTCATTATACTTCTCATAGAAGATCTGAATTTCTAGCTTATGATTTTCAATACTTTTGTTAAGTCTGTACTTCTCCATTGTATGATCTTTTCTCTTAAGTATTTAATCTTTCCAAATAATATTTCTAGCTCTGGATACCAATTGTTTAAAATAATGGGAATTGTGTCCTGAGAGGGGAGGGGTGAATCAGTACCTCTAAAACTTTTATCTCTTTTATCCTTTAACCTTTATGGAATCAATTATTTATCAAACCATCTTTTCTATACTATATTTGTGTAAGACATATCAATTCTTTAAGTTAATCAAACCTGTAAACATTCATAGAAACAATCATGAAAGTAATTGACTCATAACATGTGATATGATATCGTGGAAAACCTCTGTAAGAAGGTAAAAACTACAGTGGGGATGACACCCACAAAATATTCACTATAGTCAGATTGGAAGGGGTCGATTAAGGCATACAATTTGATCACTTCTGATGATCTAACCTGTTAGGAGTATCATGTGGAGACCTATTAAAGTCTACTCTGTTAACAAATTTGGCAACATTGTTTAGTGTGCACTCGATTAAGAGATTTACAATAGGATTGTTAAATCCACCTTTCTTGAAAGGATTTTTACTTTTACTTCACTTGTTAGAATGTAAGAAAATTACTCATTGGACTAAGTGTATGAAATCTACAATTTCTGATTATAGATCAATTCAAGATTACATGTATGTATATATATATATATATATATCACCTATTGTGATTGAATAATACCTCTATTGCTCGGTAGCCTCTGTTCTTGGTTCTTGATAACCAATTTCATCTTTTGTTGTTCTGGTTGTTGAAACTCTCAGTCTGATCCATAGATGTGTTCATTGTCTACATTCATCCTCTCCTCATACATTTAGAATGATTACAACATCTATTTATAAGATAGATCGACCTAATTAAGTTTCATGTAAAACAAACTTAACTCTATGATCATAGGTCTACAACTTTACCTTGATCTCCTATTCTACATGTTTTTAATTAGTTAGACTGATTAAAATAATTACAATAATGTTGCTTGTCCCTTAAGTAATGGTTTTTAAACAAAACAAAAATCTATAAATTTAATATGAGTATTTTATTTGACGTGGAAGTCAAATCCACTTTTTCCAGGATGGAACTGACTTTCGGTGTCTGATGCTCAGTTTTCTCTGAAATCAATTTGACTGTCTTTCGGGTTGAATTATTTTGTTCTTTCGGTTTGCACTGTGCTTGTTCTCTCAGTTTGCACTATATCTGTTTGTTGGGTTCCTTTGTCAGTTTCCTCCTATCGGGTTCCACTTTATCTATCGGGTTCGTTTTGAACTTAACACATTCGGTGATCTCTAATATATGTACTTTTGGTGTTCCTGAGAGTTTGTCTTTCAGTGTAGATTTATCGAAGGTTCAGAAACTATTTTCCTTTTGTATACTAGTGGAAAAATAGTGTCTTCACTAACATCTAAATGGCTATGTGAATGACATGAATGTACTTTTGTTTCTCAAAAAGATAGTTTTCCTCCAAGTATGGATAAAATTAAAAGAAGACATTTTAAAATACAATCTGATAGTATCATAAACTATACTTAATTGTGAGCTCAATTTCATGCTTTCCTTAGCCCTTGCTTTAGTTCACATTTCCCTAGATCATTTTAGGAAAATATATAGCCTTGAACTTACCCTCCAACTTGAGGTAATGTGTTCTATTATATTTTAACTAGTTATAATTAATCTTGTAATTAATTTGTTTTTAAATACAAAAATTAGGACCAAATCTAATAAGACAAGCTTAGACTCTTGCATCCCCCTTTTGAAGAGACTATTTTTCTAGGGCCTAGGTTTCCAACTCCTTTGTCTCAATATATATGCACCAAGATGGTGAATAAAAGGGGTCAAAAGTGATCACTTTGTTTTTCTCAAATCAGATAAACCTAAACTTAGAGAAGTAATTTGATACTCATAGACTCAAAATTTAAAGATACCAAAACAACAAGAATTGTAGTACTCTCAATCTAGTTTCTAAACTAGTAAAGTTTTTGAAAAATGGATAATATTAAGAGTCCTTCCAGCACACAAAAGTGTTCCTTTTTTAGAAAAATATAACATGGTGTTTGGTGTGTGGGTCAAAATTTTTATAGTTACATTTCGTATTTTGAAAAATCATTTGGTAAAAAGATAGTCAAGAGTGAGTACTAGAGGTTGTATATTTTTTGTAATTTTTTATTAAGCATATGTATTTTAAAGTGGATGCACCTTGAAAAGATACTTTAGTATGTGGGTAACATATCTTGCCCCAAAATTATCAAAAATAAATATTTTTTAAATGTGTACAAAATGAATTGTAGAACAATACTATAATTTTTTTCAAATTTGGATGAGAAGTTTATAATTTATAAAAAGATGGTACACATGTCATTGAGAACTACAAAAATATTGGTAAAATAAATATGGTAATGTTGTTCAAATATAAAAAAATATGTGGTTAGAAATCTCAAAAGACGTGTGAAATTACGGTGGTTATTTTCAAAATACCCACTTTATAATGTGCAAACCTAACGACAAGGAAGTTGAGAAACTATAGTGGAAGAAAAGAACACACCAAAATGAGGGAAATGAAGATCCAAAGACTAAGGCTTGTCATCCATTCCTAAGTACATGCCATAAAATGTATGTATTAATAGAATTGAAACCACACACATGTTATTTAAATTTAAAATACGTACATGCTTTTATGAGAACAAAAAATATACATGTTCTTAGAATAAGCATAACACATATATGTTATGCTAAATAAGAAAAATACATTTTTTTTCTAAGTATAACACATAGAGTAAAAACATGCTCTTGGTAAGGTTTTTAGTTCCATAAAGTACATACGTGTTTTAAATGCTAATTAATTTCTCCTTCCCTTAATTTTTTTCATGAAGATATATACATAAAATATAATATTTACTTTAAGTTGTATTTTATGTATATATTGGCAAGACGTTTAAGAATAGTCTTAGTTCTCCAAGAGTTATAATGTGTATTCTAGATTTTAGGAGATCTTTTAATTTTTCAGACTTGATCAAGTTTTGGTAATCAATAGGGTCCTATCATCATTCTCTTGTTATCTCTTTATCTCATGCTTTAAGTCTCCCTCAGGCTCTAGACCTATCTATTTTCTTATCACTCCCCTTCTCCTTCATCTCTACCTCTCTCTTTCTCACTCTCTCCTCTCCCACAAAGTTGTAGATCTTACAACTTCTTAGACTTTGTTAAATTTCAATAATCACCAAAATTCTAACATCATTCTATCTATCTCTATTTCATTCTCTTTCTCTCTCATGACCTCTAAACCTATATATCTCATTATCACTTTCCCTCTTCCCCTTTATCTCACTCTCTCATCTCTCTCCCAAGATTTAAAGTCATCTCTCTCACCCTTTATTCTACTCTTTATCCCCCTCTTATCTACCTACCTAAAACACATTATCTCCTCTCTATCATACCCTTGTCTCTCTAACCCACTTCCCCTTCTCTCTCTACTTATCTCTCTCCCCTCTCACCCTCCATACCTATATTTCTCTACATGTCTCCCACTCTCTCCCTCTCACACTCTCGATGTCCATCTACACTTATCTCTTTCACCCTTTCCCTCTCTATTTATCTTTATATCATCTCTCCTTCTCTCTACATACCTCTACCTCCCTCCCTACCTCCATCTATTTATCTACAAAATATCCCTCTCTCCCTCTTTCTTTCTCCCACCTCCCTCATTTCCTCTATATATATCTCTATCCCACTCTTCTTTTCTCCCTTGATATTTATACCTATTTCTCTCCCTATCACTCTCCCCCTCTCCACTCTCTCCCTACCTCTCTTTATCTTATTCTCTCCTCTGACCACCATGAACTAGACCTATATTTCTCTCTCTCTCTCTCTCTCTCTCTATACCTCCTCACTCTCTTCCTAACTCTACTCTACATACCCCTCGTTCCCTCTTGGTGAACACTTCCAAATGTTGAGAGGTGGGTAGTGAATCAAAATTCACAAAAACTTAACTTATTATGTCATACAAATTTAGAAATTAACTTTAATCCAACTAACCATTTAATTAAATATAGTTCAACGAAGACATGCAAACATGAATGATATATTTATTTGGAAAAATGAGTATGGGAAAAACCACGGTGATAGTCTAATCACTATGTGAATAACTATTTACAATATTTTTTAGGCATATTTCCATGGAGGTACACTTCTTGATATAGAGAATATAGGCTAAAGTTCACTACCTTAGTGAAATAAAAAAATCTTCTTAAGATTCCAAAAGAGATAATAATATTCTAGTAGGTACAAAGAAATGATGATATGGAAATATATAGGATCTCCTGATCAAAATCTATAAATACTCTATCAAATTTACACTATTCAGTATCTCCTCTTTCTCATTCACATTAATATACCTCCACATTTGAGGCATACATTATTTACACCAATTATACACTCAATTAATATTTTTTCATTCATATATATACTAGCTTGATCAACAAAAACTCAACAAGGTTATGTACAAAAAGAAAAACAATGTTTATACAAAGTCCACCATCATGGACACAAATATTTAATGTAGTCCACCCCAAGAAATGACGGGGGACCAAATTCATCATAACATATAGTCCATAGATAAATTCATCAAAGTGCAATTAGTATGATCATCCTTAAGGTCAAACCCAAATGAAACATGTAGAAAGTATTAGGGCACATTTGCGAGTTTGCCCAAAAATAATCTCCAATACATATGACACCATGTGAAGGAAAAAACACCATGGAAAGACCTATTTAAATCTCTTAATTCTTCTTACAAAATATATCCAGACCAATAAGTTATAAATCAATTCATCAAAGTTAGTTGAGTTGGTTAGAGACTAACACAAACAATAATATTGCACTCAAACAACACATCTTCACTTGCAGAGAAAACTATCATAAGCTATCTGAATTAGAAAAATTCATAGATATTAAAAACATTTCCAACAAATTGTACAACTTGAATCACCAATGCAAATCATTCTCTAAACCTTTCTTGACCATTCTTGAAATCCAACCTTTTTGTCAGCAAACAACAAAACACATATTCTTCCTTTGAACTACCATGGACTTGAAAAAATGATAGTGCAACATTCACATACCATACATTATAATATCAAAACCAAAATCCATCAACATATTAGGTGGAAGAATGTAGAGAAATCTCCCATAAGGACCTCAAATTCTCTTTCTTGCATTTTCTAGCTTCCTATGCTTCCAAATTTCTAGATACACCTCATACTACAACCTTTTTAGAACCACTAGTCATTAGATTAATCATGTGAGTGAACGCATGGGCGGGAATTATTTTTTGAATACTGATAGGGAAAGTTCGAGAAATAGAGGAGTGTAGAGGTATCCAAAAAATTAATGGTCAACCAGATTTTTTGGAAGATCCTGACAAAACATACATAAATGGTTTCCCTGGAAGTCATTTTGGTAAAAGGAAAGGTGACACAGAAGGTTGGATAGAAGGCCACAACTTGTTTTTGACATCTGTGAAGGGACCCCTATTCAATCTTCTAGACCTAGAGATGGAAATGGAAAAGATGGGGCCTATATATTAGAACACAACATTGATGATTCCTGGCAATGCCCATCTTATGTCTCTTGGCAAAGAAACATGTATGTCCATTAACCTAGATTCCTAAGTAGCCCAAATGACATCCCTATTCAAGAAAAAGGAATCTAGATCATGCCAGTTAAATGATAGATCGCCCTTCAAGATAATTAGGATTGTGCAAGTATGGCGAAAGAAAATGTTTGTTGATCAACCAGACAAATGTCTATTAGTAGAGACTATTATTGTAAGTGGTGAGACCCAACAAATTTTGTGTATAGATGTGGATGCACAACAAAGTCAAGAGAGGATCCAATGCTACAAGATTTCTTTACCAAACCATTTCTTGATACAAAAAATCTCATTCTTATGAGAGATAACCCTTATTAGTAAGTTTTGGGTTTCCTCATTAAATTTTTCTGAGATTATTGAATGGGCTAACGAAAACTAGAAACATGTTAAAGATATTTTATACATTGATACAAAGTCTAAATTTTTTATTGCACTTTTTGAATCCAAATCCCATAGAGATACTATGCATAATTTTAAAGGGTGGCTTTACAAGGGGGATGGGCTCTACATTATTCCTTGGATTTCAAATTTTAGGGCTAAACCCATTTTGTGCAACTTTATGCCTTTCTAGATCACGCTTCCATCATTGCCTTTGGAATATCGAGACCTAGGGCTCATTGAGATCTTTGCTAATAAAATCAGTATTTTTTAAAGCACGGTCTCATCTCTTTTGAGTATACACATTTACCAGTCAGAGTGTGTCTAATACTTAATCTTTCCAAACCATTTCCAATCACTCTTTCTATCTCTTCAAAGTGGGGTCAGTGGGATTAGAAATTTGCTATCCAAGATGCTAACATTGTAGAGAAGCATTCCAAATTTTTGGGACATTATAATAGTCAATGCCAAGTATTTAGGAAATCAGTTATCAAAATCTATAATGATCATGTTACTGATCTCCTTAAATGTACTCTCTCATTATCCTCAGATGATATTCAAGAAATAATAACTAATGTAGCCAAGAAGTAAATGTTATTTTACAAGAAGATGAGAATAGATTTCAAGGGAAAAGGGAAAAATAATAACTAATGTAGCCAAGAATGCATTTTAGGAGGATAGAATTCAAGGGAAAAGGAAATGATTACCAAGATCTTTTCCTTCTTGAGTGATTGGATCAAGAAGAAACAAGACCTAAAAAAAATAAAAATATTGAGTATCATTTTTTCAAATGTTTTTAGGTTCCCACAGTTGTTCAATATTTCCTCAATTCCACTTTTACCAGATCCTTTAGCATATCTTCACCTGTTAAAACTACTTTCATCAAAGGCCAAACAAAAACACCTTTCATGTCAATACTAAATGACGACTAGAAGAATATATCAATACCTTTAAGATTGATCTTCCCTCCACATTTAGAGGAAAATATGGATAATCTTGTTTGTTGGTGTTTGAAAAAGTTTACGCTAACTTGAGCAACCAATATACCTCAAGACTGATGTTAGGAGTGGTTAGTTCCAAGTGTGAAAGCTCTGTAAGGTAACTGGACCAACTATAGGGTCAAGAATGCCCTCTTCTACTTTTGGCTTTGCAAAACCAAGGTGGGTACACCTAATCCAGACTAAACTCAACTCTTTACCACACCTTCTACTTCTGGATTTAAACAACAAATAAATGGTAAATAAGTAGTAAATACCAACCTAGCATTCAGTGACTCTCCACTACCATGGGTGGAATAAGTAGGACAACACCTCAAAAGGTAAAGAATTTTATACTAAGTTTGATTTTTATTTATGGGATAGAACATAGCCAAACAACTCCAAATTTATATCTCCACAAAAAATACTTTCTTTAGATCAGTGCCTTATCCATTGGGCTAAAACCTACATATAATACTGTAACTAGAACACCTTAAAGGAAAAGATTCAAAGCCATAAACATAAGAAATATCGGATTGCTCACTACAGGATCCTTACATAGATATCCAGGATAAACTAATGTAGTATTCAAAGGAATTTAGTTTGATTCTCAATCAAATACCAATGAAATACACATATGCATAAGCAGAACTCACACAGTAATCCAGAAAACTTAAAACTCAACATATAACATACAGGAGAGACTCAAATTTGAAACAACTCATATTAAGTATGATGAAAACTAGTTCCTGAATCAATATGAAAAGGAAATATGAAATAAGACAATATGCAAAAGATCATCAGCTTTCTATTCTATCTTGAAACAAATCTGAAATACTTCTGCTATCTCCTAGACTAGAAACAAGTATTAGCCTAATGCTTTCTACTTTCTCAATTCTCCAGCCCTTTCTAAATGGTCTTGAATATTCTTTTATAGGAACAAGAATGCTACAAGCTTCAAACCATTTGGGGTTAGGGTTTACAACCAATCAAATATTATTTTCAATTCTGTGAGCAAGTTGAAACCCTAGAATCATCTCCTTAATCTATGCAATCTGATCTGTAATCAATTCTTCAATCCACATATGTGAGTCTTGTACTCTAAAAGGAAAGAAACTCCACAACACAACTCTAAAAGTAGCCTCATAAATGCATAAAATGAGCAGGCGGCTCTGTATGCATTCACCTCTCTTTAGAAAATTCTTATCTATCATATCTAGCTTTCAATGCATCTCCACATATCAGATATCTATCCCTGTCTGGTCTTTAACAGCTGTGCATAGCCGCCCAAAAATCAAATTGAGTCATTAATGTTTCTGAGAACAAATATCTGTTGATCTTTATGAAACCCTCTGTGAATACATTTGAATATTTAAAATTATGTTACAATGGCTACAGATGGCATGGAAAATGAATCTGATGACTCAGATTGAAACCTTTGCCAACTTTAAAACTGAGTCATTGATCCTCTTTAAGTTACCCGAGCACAAGAATCTGATCTACCATGCATCACATAGGCATAATCGCTTAATGATTAAATATCAAGAAGATTTGATATAATCCTTTACACCTACCACACAATCTCTTTTCAACTTTTCTATTCTTTAACCTTTCATTACCTAACCCGGCCTTAACTACTTCTGAACCTCAGGTTACACCTTTCCCTTTGATCTCTGAGTCACTAGACATTTTCATTAACTATGGTCACATCAACAAACCTGGTGACAAGCATTGGATTTGATCTCAATCGAATGGTAGTCGCTTAGTCTCCGAACCATGAGAGAATATTCAGTTTCATTTGGAGACCCAACGACAAGGAAAGTCTTGTGATCGCTTGACATTTTAGAATATTCCTTCCTTATCATGAGACCTCAAGACCAAGCACAAAACATGGGCCCGCCTTGTGCCACTTTTCATTCTATCATTTGCCTACAACTCCTCGTAATTTCTAACATTGTCCAACTATCCTATCCTTTAACCTTACTCATCTGTAACCATGATATGTCTGGCGATAACGCGACTAAAGAAACTCCAAGTCGCATTACAAAATACTTAACTATGGTTTAATCTGGAGACCTAGTGACTGATGAGATCACCTATGAACTGCATCTGGGACCACCAAATACAAGTGGCACTTCGTCATAATTCCTTATCCATTAAATAACAACATATTTGCCTTTAAGCCATTACAACAACCGTCAGATCTGATCAACAAGCTCAACCTTTAATCTCTATCCTTGATTTATGACTCAACCACAAACCGACCCCTCTCTGACCATCGTTTTCATTTGGTGATTAGGTGATTGAGTAATCTCAAAGTCAGGAGATAATTTTCTAACCCTGGGTCAAATCACGAGACTTCCCGACCAACACTTAACACTTAAACCCGACATTCAACTCTGATCTCATCAGAAGATAATGCGACTAAAGAAACTCCAAGTTGCCATAAAAATTCATTAACTCAGGTTATATCTGGAGAACTAGCGACCACCACAAATCTACATCTTCATCAGATGGTAGTCACTTGGTCGCATGATCACAAAAGAATATGCCATTTCATACGGAGATGATCCGACACAAGGAAATCGCTAAGTCGCGAGAAAACAAGGAATATTCAGGAAACATTAGGAGACATAGCGACTGCATAAGATATGAAACATTCCAGAAGGGATAACTTAAGTGGCTCAAAAAAGTAACTGTGAAATAGAAATTGGCCAAGATACCTAGGGTTTTTCTAAAATTTGCACATGAAAACACATTAAGGGCTTAGGTTTTAGGCTAGAGACCAAAAATAAATTGTAGAGACCAGGAAAAGAAGCATGGAACCATGAAAATTTGACAAGTGCTAACATTGTTCACAAACTAATATTTCACAATCATCCAATAAATATCATGGATAAAAATCTTCCTATGAATCCTTCGTTTGCATTAATGAATCAAAGTAGGAAAATTACTGATGAGGAGTTAGAAAATATGGTAAATGAGTTGTTTCTTTAAGTGGCCTCACAAACATTTCAAGAAATAGTAGAGGAAGATTTATATCTTTTTGACACAAACCTTGATACTCTCTCCCAAAAATTAGAAGGTAATACACAGGATAATATCATGAAGATGGATGAAAATGAGATCTTTGATATTAGTTCATCACAAATTTTTGGATTAGAAGGATTACTAGATGCAAATCAAGAAATGCCTACTTAAAAAGTGGAAGTAGAAGATACAGAAGAAGGTAATCTGAATACAATAGCCAACCTACTGCTCTCTTCCCAACATGAATTAGGGTTTAAATCATAGTTTAATAAAGATTTTGATTTCTCTCAAACATTATCAATTTCACAAACACACTCTATATGCAAGGTTGTAATGAAAATGCCTAAACCTCAAGGTAGGAAGCCTAAAAGAATTAAGACTAAAGAAGAGATAGAATCAGGGACACAAATGACACTTTATGGTAAATTTCCATCTACAAAGAGAAGAATGAGGAGAAAAAAATGTTCTCCTCGTTAGCCATGAAAATAGATTCTTGGAATGTTAGAGGCATCAATGCCTCTAAAAAAAGACATAGAATCAAGCAACAACTTGATTCTTCTCAAGAAGATATCATAAATTACTCCAAGAAACCAAGTTATCACAGGAAAATTTCAACAAGACAATGGATAAATGGACACATTATAAATCAACCCAAATTTAGGTAATAGGAGCTTCTAGAGGTCACGTTATTTATGGAATGCCAAAAAAACACAAGTGCGAATATTCAAGCAGGATACCAATTGGAAATTTCTTAAAGTCCAAAACTTTAAGTTATCATTTAGTCTGATCAATGTCTATGGACAAATTTCCACACATGAAAAAAGGATATGGACAAATCTTACTTCAATTATTCAGCAAAATGCAAATTAGAATATTGTGTTAGGTGGTGGTTTTATTTCATTAACCTCTTCATCAGAGAAGAAAGGGGGAATATGCCCACCTATCAATACTATGGAATATTTTTCATCTTTCATAAATGATAATAGCTTGTTAGACATTGTACCTCAGAATGGTGTTTTCACATGGATGAATAGAAGAGAAAGTTTCCTTCAGATTGGAGAAAGATTATATAGATTTCTCATTTTACAATGCTGGAAGATACAAGATTATAATATTGAGCCATAAATATTACCTTATACAGGATTTGATCATTATCCCATATTGTTAAAAATCACAAAGAATAGATCCATATCAACACATAGGTATTGGAAAATGAGGAGGAGTACTACGAGGTCGAAGAGACTGGAGGTGAGAATGAGTATGAGGAAGATGAGGATTCTGGCGGGGAGCAGGATGAAGATGAGGAAATTGGTGAGGACCAGGAGGAAATTGGTGAGGAGTAGGAGGAGAATAAGAAGACAAGCGAGGAGAAGAAGGAATTTCTTTAGGTGGTACTATTTTATGATTATGTAGGATCATCTTGGGTCATTGGCAATCCTTCTCAACCAAAAAGATGTTTGTTTTTTTCTTTAGTTTGTTTAGAGGTTTCTCGAGAAGTACTCTGTTGCTTGGATTTCTGTCGCTCAGGCGTACTTGTTTCTGAGTTCATTTTATTTCACTTTGGTTTGTCTTCTATTGCTCAGGTATTCTTGGCCCGAGTCATGTTTCTATTGCTCGGGTTGTTCTTTTCGCAAGTCATTCTGTTTCTCGGTCATCCTTTGCTAGAGTTGTTTTTTTTGGAGTTGGGTCTGGTGGCTGACTTATGAATTTAATTTATGTGGCTTAATTAATGTGTGATCTCTCATTGGGATCTATGTGGACCTAAATCTAGGTCTCTCTTATGGATTTGAGCGCCAACCTCTTTGGTGGAGTCTTGTATATATTTTTTTCTATTCTTAGTTTTATAATGAGTTTTAGAATATGATTTTGATATCAGATTGTAATATAAGATTAAGTGTTGAGATATCTGTAAAGAATGTCTATGACCTCACATGTATGAAGATAAATTTGTCATTCATTGAATGTATATGGCCCAAACTAGGAAGGCCTTATAGCCTGACATATAATGAGTTTGATCAATTAATGAAAAGGATCTTTGCTATTTCTTCTTTCATTGTGTTGTTGTTGCTTCTGCATTGTCTTTGCAAGCTGGTTTGGTAGTTGTAAGAGCCTTGGACCCCTCCTTCCATCTCATCCTTGAGTTAGGTGGTATCAGAGCATTGGTGAGATCTAGTTCCTTCTTACAAACCCTAACCCTAGATGGTGATATTGTTGTGGGGTAGGATATTGTGATCTGACCTACAATTGCAGAGGGATTTAAGATGGTTCGTAGGAGAGGAAATACATATCTAGGTCTAGCTGATATGCTTAGATAGATGGCTGCAAGATTGGAAGTTGTTGAAACAACCCAATGTAGAGGAAGACATCTTGAGGATGTTAGTGATGATGAATTGGAAGAGGTTCAAGGTGAAGATGCACCTGCACCTGTGATGGATCAGGAAGAAGAAAGATTCCTGTGAGCATTGACAAGTTTGAAATCCACAACTCAGTTTAATCCTCCTGAGTGTAGTGGAGAGTTGGATTCTAATGAATTGATTGACTGGATAATTGAGATGGAAAAGTATTTTGAATATAAGAATGTATCAGAGGATAAATAGGTGAAGATTGCAAGCAAAATTTTTAAAGGTCATGCATCCTTATGGTGGGAACTTTTGCAATTGGATTGAAAGAAGAAAGGTAAAGACAAATCAAGGTATGAAACAAGATGGTAAACAAATTGAAAGTCAAGTTTCTACCTTGTGATTATCAGATTAACCTGATTAGGAGAATGCAAAGTTTGAAGTAGAAAGATAGATCAGTGAAAGACTATACTAAAGAATTCTATAGATTGGACATCAGATCTGGACATGTTGAAGATGAAGTGGAAAGAGTGGCAAGATACCTGAATGGATTGAGAAGTTCCATAAAAGATGAGATCGGTTTGGTCAAGATGGAAAGAATTGAGGAAGCATATAAATTTTCCCTAAAAGATGAGGAGAAGTTGAACATAAGATATGAACAAAGACAAAGAGGTAGAGGTGGTAGATTCCCTAGAGGAAGAGGTAGATCTCATGGTGAAAATAGTATATCTAAACTAGACAAGTTGAATTCAGACACATCTCAAGACAAAGGAAATATTGAATGGAAAGGTGGAAGTTAATATTGAGGAAGAGGAAATTACTCCCGAGGTGGTTATAGCAGAAGAGGGTTCCAAGTAACTTCTTACAATTTTGGTGAAGAAGGACGTAAATCCTTTTTGTGTACACATGTAAGAAAGAAAGGCAACAGTACTAGAAATGATTTGGAGAAAAAGGAGTTACCAAATGAAGCAGAGGAGGAAGGAAATCTCATGATCTGAAGGATACTATTGAGTGAAAAGGATAAGCAAGATCCCACCAGGAAAAGTTTCTTCAAAACCAGATGTGGAGTTGCAGATAAAGTTTGGAAGGTAATTGTTGATAGTGGAAGCTTAGAGAATTTGGCATCTGACAAAATGGTTACAAATTTGTAGTTGGAAATGATGAAGCATTTTTAGCCCTATCAGATCTCATGGACCAAGGATGATCATACATTAATGGTGAGTGAACAATGTTTTGTGAATCTAAAAATTGGAAAGTATTATGATAAGGTGTTGTGTGATATTATGCCTATGGATTGTTGTCATATTTTTTTGGGTAGACCTTGGCAATATGATAGACATGCTATACATGATGGAAGATTGAATAGATATTCTATTTGGGTTGATGGTAAGAAGAAAATTTTGTTACCTTTGGTTGAAGATTTTGTTGGAGAGATATGTACATTTGTGAAAGTTTGTTTGATGGAAGGTAGACGGTTTGTTAAGGATTTGAAAAGAAATGATATATGTTATGCTTTGATTCCTAAAAAACCAAGAAAGAATATAGAAGATGACATTCCTGTAGAATTTGAAAAGTTACTAATTAAGTACAAAGAGATAATTTTAGATAATGTACCTGATGGTTTTCCACCAATGAGAGATATCAGTCACTGTATAGATATGATTCTTGGAGCTAGTTTACCAAACAAAGCACCACATAGGTTAACACCGACCGAGAATGAAGAGATTAACTGACAATTTCATGAATTGTTGAACAAAGGTTTTATCCAAAAGATTTTAAGTCCATGTGTAGTACCTACTGTGTTGGCACCTAAGAAGAATGGAGAATGGCGGATGTGAACTGATTCAAGAGAAATCAATAAGATCACAGTGAAGTATAGGTTTCCTATACCGAGAATGGATGACATAATGGATTGTTTGAGTGGAGAAAGATATTTTACCAAAATTGTTTTGAAGAGTGGATATCATCATATCAGAATCAGAGAAGGTGATTAATGGAAGACTGCTTTCAATACAAAGGAAGATTTGTATGAGTGGTTGGTTATGCCTTTTGGTTTAACTAATGCACCGAGTACTTTTATGAGGTTAATAAATGAAGTTTTGAAGAAATTCTTGAATAAATGTGTGATTGTATACTTGGATGATATTATAATATTTAGTAAGACTAGAGAAGAGAATTTGATGCATATAAGGCAAGTGTTGCAGAGATTGAAAGAGGAAAAGTTGTTGATAAATCTGAAAAAGTGTTCCTTAATGAAAGAAGAGCTTGTGTATTTGGGTTTTTTGATTTTAGCTAATGGTTTGAAGATGGATCTAGAGAAGGTTGAATCTATACTTATTTGGGCTCCACCTAAGAATGTCACTAAGGTAAGATCATTTCATGGATTGGAAAGTTTTTACAGGAAGTTTATCAAAATTTTTAGTTCTATTTGTAATGTTATGACTGAGACAATGAGAGGAGACAAGCAAGAATTCAAATGGACACATGAAGTTGATAAGAGTTTTGTGACTTTGAAGCAGAAGGTTGTTGAATTACCTTAGTTAGCATTACCTAATTTGAATAAAGTATTTCAAGTTGAATGTGATGCTAAAAGGAAATATTTTTTTAATGATCAAGAGTTCTATGCTATTTTTCAAGCTATGAAGAAATGGAGACATTATTTGATGACAAATGAATTTGTGTTGTATACTGATCATAAGGATTTACAGTATTTGGGTAGTCAGAATAAGTTGAATCAGAGACATATAAAATGGGTAGAGTATTTGCAGAGTTTCAAATTTGTGATAAAACATAAGAGTGGAGTTTCTAACCAAGTTGCTGATGCATTGAGTAGAAGAAGATCTTTGTTGAATGAAATGAGAATTGAAGCTCTTGGTTTTGATGACATAAATAATTTGTATGAAAATGATCCTGATTTTTTTGAGTAGTGGAGAGTGTGCAGAGAACCTAATTCAAATAAATCAAGTAAGTATGAAGACTATTTCATTCAAGAAGATATGTTGTTCAAAGGTATTTAGTTTTTCTTATCAAGAGGTTCAATAAGAACTAATATGATTAAGGGGAAACATAGTAGTGGTTTGGCTGGACATTTTGGTATTGATAAAACATTGAGTTTGCTTAAGGAGAGGTATTTTTGGCCTCAGTTGTATAAGGATGTTCATAAATATGTGAACATTTGTGGAGTTTGTCAAGTTACAAAAGGGGTGAGTCAGAATACTGGTTTGTATACACCAATTACTATTCCTGAGAAACCTTGGAGTGATATCAACATGGATTTTATTTTTGGCTTACCTAGGATAGCAAGAGGTAATGATTCCATATTTGTTGTTGTGGATAGATTTTCCAAAATGACACATTTCATACCATGTAGAAAAACATCAGATACAGTACATATAGTATATCTTTTCTTTAAGGAGATTGTCAGATTGCATGGATTATCGAGTATCATCTCTGACCGAGACAGTCAGTTTGTAAGCTATTTTTGGAGAGCACCCTGGAAAAATTTGGATACTGAGTTGAAGTATAGTTGTACATTTCATCCACATACTGATGGACAAATAGAGGCTACAAACCAAAGTTTGGGTAACTTGTTGAGATGTCTAGTTGGAGACACCAAGTAATTGGGATTTGATGTTGTCACAAGTAGAGTTTGCATACAATAGTTCAGTAAAAGAAAGTACTAGAAAGACACCTTTTTAGATTGTTCATGGCACACAACTGAGAGGTATATTATACTTGAGATATATTGTTGGAGAAGAGAAAAGAAGTGTTGAAGTAGAGGAATTTGTTGAGTTCATGAAGACATTGCATGAAGATGTAAAACAAAAGCTGGAGAAAAGAAATCAAAAGTACAAAGATAGTGAAGACATATCAAGAAGACATAAAACATTTTAAGTTCGTGATGCAGTAATGGTTCATTTGAAGAAAGGTAGATTTTCTATTGGAACATATGGTAAATTAAAGATGAAGAAATTTGGTCCTTGCAAAATAGTGAGAATATTTGATAGTGGAAATGCTTATGAAGTTGAATTACATGATGACATGGATATCTCACCTATATTCAATATTTCAGACTTGTATGAATATCATGAACTTGATGAAGAAGTGACAGTACCAAGTGATTATCCTAAGAAGCAGATAGAGGAAGTTGAATAGATTTTGAAATAGAGAATTGGCAGAAGTACAAGAGGAAAGGAATACATGGAGTATCTGGTAAAATGGAAGAACAAACTAATTTAGGACTCATCTTGTATTTCTCAATCTAAGTTGGATTCATTTCAGGTTTGACCTGATACATGATTTAGGGAATCATTTCTTGTAACCCTAGGTATCTAATGCAGGAGCATCTTGGGTCCTTAGCAATCCTTCTCAACCAAAAATATATTTGTTTTATTCTTTAGTTTGTTTGGAAGCTACTCGGGAAGCACTCTATTTCTTGGGTTTCTATCGCTCAGGTATGCTTGTTAACGAGCTCACTTTCTGTCGCTCAGGTTTGTCTTCTATTTCTCAGGTATGCTAGGCATGAGTCATGTTTATGTTGCTCGGGTTGTTTTTTCCTGAGTCACTTTGTTTCTTGGTCATCCTTTGCTCGAGTTGTTTATTTTGGAGTTGGATCTGGTGGCCGACTTCTACATTTAATTTATGTGGCTTAATTAATGTGGGATCTCTCATTGGGATCTATGTGGGCCTAAATCTGGGTCTCTCTTATGGATTAGAGCACTGACCTCTTTGGTGGACTCTTGTATATATTTTTTTCTCTACTCTTAGTTTTATCATGAGTTTTAGAATAGGATTTTGATATCAGATTGTAATAGAAGATTAAGTGTTGAGATATTTGTAAAGCAAGTCTATGACCTCGCATGTATGAAGATCAATTTTTAATTCATTGAATGTATATGGCCCAAACTAGGAAGGCCTTACAACCCATCATGTAATGAGTTTGATCAATTAATGAAAAGGATCTCTACTATTTCTTCTCTCACTATGTTTTTGTTTCTTCCACATTGTCTTTGCAAGCTAGTTTGGTAGTTGGGAGAGCCTTTTGCCCCTCTTTCCATCCACCCTTGCATCAAATGAGGGTATATTTTTAGAAACTGGAGAAAAAAGTCTAGAGGGCCTTCAAGAGGAGACCTCTAAGGTGTCGCCTGCTCCTTCTCTTAACATGGGTTTGGCCTAGTTTGATTCTCTCTCTATGTTAAATAATGTGGGAAAATTCTCTTTCTCTCCTATGCTGGATAATTTGGAAGAATCCCAACAAATTGTTCTCAATCCTCTGGTTAATTACGCAAAATCCCTGGAGTAGAACATTCCTCCTTCTCCTAGGGGTATTTCTATCTAGGGAGCTTAGAATAATGAGGAGGACATGGGTATTCCAGATGTCTTCGATGAGTCCAAGATGTAGATGGCTAAGGCCAATTCTAAAATCGCTCACAAATTTGATCGATGGGTCTGTCAACAGATAAAGAGCCTGGTTATTAAGAATCAAGAATTGGGGCATAAAGTCAATTTTCTATAGGAAAATTTGTAGAATGGGGTTAGGGATAATGTGAACAATAATATTCCCAACATGTTATACAATAAGGTATCTTCTCTCTTTAATAAATTGTAGGACAACAATGTCATGCTGAAGAAGATTCTGGAGATCAACTATGAGGGTATGCGGGCCTCGATAGAGTACCTTGATGCCTTGGTCACCACGATGGATGGGAATGGCCCCAATAAAGCCACTATTAATGTTGAAGAGGATACTGAGGATATTGCTTCCATTCCTTCTAGTCCGGGAAAAATAACTCGTGCTAGTTTCAAAAAGAAGGATATGACTACTTTTAGGGATCTCATTGGCATTAAAGAAATTGTTAAGAAGATGTTTGATCTTGGGGATGAGGTGGCTAATATCTAGAAGGATCTAGCCTAATTTTTTTTTCTCATGTTCCCTTTTGGCTAGGTGTTTCGTTGGTTGGGTCTCGGCTAACTTTTTATGCTGGGTGACTGATGGGTTTCACAGTCTATTTTGTTTTAGTGGTATTTATGCTTTATCTTATAGTTTTATGTTGTTAAGGGTTTCAGGTCCCTTCAAAGCCTGATTTTGATTTAATCCAAAACACATAGGCATATGCCTTCTTTTAAGTTTAAATAAATGTGGTTTCATCATCCACACTTTTTTCCACTTCTTAGGCAATGGTGGGTTAGTACACCATTTCACAAAGGCACTAAGATGTTTCAATTTTGCAAAAACATGCCGAATGTGAAAAACCAAATCAAGACATGGAACATGTAGGTTTTCAAAAACATTTTCTCTAGGAAACCATGGAAAAGGAGCTAGCTAAGATAAATGATCACATTATATATCATAGATTAGATTCAACTACATTTGAAAGATAAAAGAAGCTCCAAAATGAATGGGTAGAATTATGTAAAAGGGAAGAAGTATATTGGAGGTAGAAATCCCATGAATTATGGCTCAAAGATGGGGACAAGAACATAATTTTTCCATATGTCAGAAAAATTAAAGCGAGTAGCTAATACAATCTTCTTGATCATTAATTCCACATTTGGCAGTATGATTTAAGATGCACGAGGAATTCAAGATGAGGTTATCTAGTTCTTCAATAATATTCTTTCCCCCCTCCTCCTCCAAATGAAGCACAAGAAAATGAACTCCTTGATTCCATCCCTACTTTGATTACTGATCAAGATAACATGCTTCTTATGCCCCCTTTTACTATGGTGGAAGTTCAAAAGGTAGTCTTTTCCTTTCCACAAGAAAAAGCACCTGGCCCAGATGGGTTTACTAGACTCTTCTTCCAAAAATATTGGGATGTTATTAGTTTTGATCTTTTTGTAGCCTTAGAAGAGTTGAGAAAGAGTGATTCAGTCATAAATATTTTTAATGCCACAAACATTGCTATTATCCCCAAGATTAAAGAGCCCAAAACTTTTGCAAATTTTAGACCGATTTCATTATGTAACACCATTTTTAAGATATTCTCTAAATCTATCTACATGAGTCTTCAACACCTTATAAAAAATCATTTCCCCAGAACAGGGTGGTTTTGTCTTAGGTAAGGAGACAATGGAAGGAGAATTAGTTGCACATGAAGTACTACATTCCATTCAAACAAATAAATCACCAACATTTATTGTAAAACTGGATATAATGAAAGTGTATGGAAAACTCAACTAGTCTTTTCCATTCAAAGTACTATAGAATTTTTTTTTTTACTGAGAAATGGTGTAAATAGGTCAATCATGCATAACAGGTGCCTTCTTTTTAGTAATCATTAATGGTGTTCCAACAGGTTTCTTTGCAGTCTCACTGAGAATTCAAAAAAGAGATCCATTATCTCAATTCTTATTCATTATTATGGCAGAGGCTTTCAATAGAATAATCAAAATAAGAAATGAAAAGAGGCTTTGGTAGGCTGCTCAAATCATGGGTACTTCTATATCAGCCACACACTCATTATTTTCAGATGATACTATTTTATTTGGAAAGTCAAATGTCCAAGAAGCCAAGCAAATTAAACAAAATTTAGAATTATACACTTCAATCTCAGTCCTAAAGATCAACCCCTAGGAATCCAAGATATATGTTTTCAATATTAAAGTGGTTGTCTCCAATTTTTTTTTTAAGATCCTAGGCTTCTCTCTAGAGGAACTCCCTTCTACCTATCTAGGCATACCTTTTTTTGTGGGATCTAATAAATAAAACTACTGGAAGAATGTAATTGAAATAATTAAAATCAAAGTTTCATCTTGGAAAGAAAGATGGCTATCATTTCCAGGAAGAATATTGCTCATCAAAAATGTTCTATGTGCTATTCCAAATTATTATATCTCAGTCCTTAAAGCTCCTAGTTTAGTGATACAACATATTTGAAAAATTATTAGGGAGTTTGAATGGAAAGGCAATATGTCAGGGGAAAAAAAAATTCCATTGATCTCATTAAAAA
Source organism: Thuja plicata (assembly GCA_018584345.1). Lineage (NCBI taxonomy): Eukaryota > Viridiplantae > Streptophyta > Pinopsida > Cupressales > Cupressaceae > Thuja > Thuja plicata. Next base: position 3,639,876 of record MU224050.1, on the reverse strand, counting down.
CCATGGGACTTAGAAAAGAGGTTGGAGGAGTAGGGTTACATGTAATTTCAAAAAGAACAAAGCCTTTGGAGGGAAACTTGTATGGAGATTGTATAGAAAATCAGGTAACAAATGGTGCAAAATCATGCAAGAAAAGTATTTAGACTCTTGTAGCCCTCTTAGGATTTTAACCATCTCGGATCCACCTAAGGGTTTAGCCATTTGGAACTTCATGATTTGATCTAGAGATGTAGTCACCAAATATGTTTCATGGAAAGTGCACAATGGATAATACATCCACTTTTGGGAGAATTCTTGGAATGGGCTACAAACACTTAATCAAAACATAATAATACTAGATACAATTCAGTCTATTATTAATTGTTGGGCAACCAAATTGATTGATCATGTCTGTGGAGTGGAACTTTATTCAGGAAAGGCCATTTTGGAAAGGATCCATTGGAAATTTCTATAACCAATGCAAAAAAAAATTGTCTACAAAGAATTTTATTAAATAGAATTTTTTATCTTTCAAATGATCAGGATAAATTTATTTAGGCCCCCTCAAAAGATGGTAAATACTCAGTCAAATTTGGGTATAAGGTGAATCAACAAATGGAAAACCAACATTTATCACAAAGAGCATTCTCATTTTGTTGGAATGGCTCGGTTATACCTAAAGTGAGATACTTTGCTTGGTTAGCCTTAAGAAAAAAGAATCTAAAAAGTGATAAATTGGAGAAGTTACAAATTGCTCAATCATTTCATTGTTCTCTTTGTGATAAAGAGAATGAAATAGTAGATCACCTATTTCTTCAATGCACATTTTCTCAATACTGTTGGTATCACATCATGAAAAAATTAATCATGAATGCTTGGGGATAGTAAGTGATATCAAAATAAGGAGAGATAGGGTTTTTATATACTCAATCCATCATTTCATGATTCAAAAATAAGTTGGGCTAGCCACAAGATCTAATTTCCCACTAACACCTCAACATAGGGCTTTGTGCCAAATTTGGGCCAAAATGTGTGAGAACAGAATGTTTGAAATGTTTTATTCCTAGGTAAAAAACATTTCAAATATTATGTACCTAGGATAATTAACCCAAAATGAAACTAGATGTCAAGATGGTGGAAGAGATGCGAGAAAATAAGAATTGGGTTGCTAGGATCAAGCATAACGAACATCAAATTTTGTAATAACCAAAATGGGGCCTAATAGATCATCCAATTAATCATGATAACTTTTTAGGATGGTACAATATTATCAAAGTGGATATATCTCATCCTTTTGTGTCATAGCCATCAGTCATTTCTCTAAGCCAAAGAATAATAGCCTCCATTCTCTTCTTTGAAATAGTAAATATTTCCATTTCAAATACATTCTACAACTATTATTTTGAGGCCTTTTCTAATTTTACATCTATATCCATGAAAAATAATCTCAAATCCCTTACTATATAGTTGACTTACCTTTAATAGATTTTTCGTTAACCCTTTGACATACTAAATATCACTAGCTTTGTGTTTACCATCAATAGATATAATTTTCTTACCACATATAGGTGCAGAGACTTTGCTATAATATGTGACTGGCCATCCATCATATTTTCCATCTTGATGAATTTTCTTCTGTCTCTAGTCATGTAATTTGAACATCCAAAATGAATGATCCAAGGTTTGGATTCTTCTCCAACATGTAGTGCAGTCTTCAGTTATTCTTCTTCTACATTTTGTCTTCACTCCATCATTTGATTCATTTCCACCCTTATCCTCCAATGAAAAAGTATCTGTTAAACAAAAAATATTCTTTCTTTTTTGTCTATCATCTATTGTGCTATTTCTATCATACCTTCTATACTTTTCCTTTTCTTCACTAGACATCCTATAATCTTTCTTAAAGGGGCATTTAGAAACATAATGTCCACTTATTCCACAATTGAAAAATTCAAAAGCTAACTTAAATTTATAATTTATAGAACCTTTCTCTAGTCTTCTAACAAAATTGGCTTCTTCATTATAATGCCCAAAATTTTACCAAGAAAAATCAACCAATTTTTTTAAAAACTTTGCTAGAGGAAGAGGTAACATACATTTTGCAATGCCCTTTTTTTACACAGGTAAAGAATGCAAATATATATGTATTTTTTAATCATACTATATAATTTGACACATCTAGACCTAGTCTAGGAACATAATTACATACTTAATGATATTGCATCCATAACATTAATAGTACTTAACATTAGGCATATACTATTGCAATGAGTTTTTGCTAATGAGTGATTAAAAATTCTTATTTCTACCTATCAAAATCAATTATTTTTAAAATTTATTAAATAATTAATACTTTCTATAGTAGAGATGCATATTTTTTACATTTATAAATTAACTTGGGGTCTTATACAGAAATTTCCCACAAGCACTATGTCTCTCCAATTTTTTAGGCAATTTTTGAGGGCACATTACCCAACATTTATGCATAGTGTGTTAAAATTAATTAATTTTTTTTAAAATTTTGTGATGAATGTTTTTTATTAAGTAAAACAGGTTTTACAGGGTGCTTGAAACCCAATAGCAAAGCTAAAGATCGGAAAGTTTTCCGAGAAAAATAAGCAACACAACAAAAGACGAAATAGGCCATCACCAGGGCCACAACAAAAAATAAAGTAAACAGAAAAAGAAGAAAATAGAACACAGGGACAACCAAAAAAGCCAGGGAAAATCATGAGGAGATGTTCCCGAGCAGGCTAGCCACTTTGGACTCGAGGATCACCATATTGGCCATAGATTCCTTTATCTCTTGGAGATCAGTCAGACTTTCATTCTCTCTCTTCTTCTTAGAACTTGATCTTGTCCTCTTTCTAGGTTCCTTGTCAGGCTTCTTCTCATGTTCCATGCTAGTTTTGGATGCGTCTGTGCCCTCAATTTTTTCTTCTATTTTTTCAATTAGGATCTTGATATGCTTATTGGAGGCTTTTAGGATGTTGAAGCTCTGCTCTGCAATTTTTTTAAGGGTCACCTCGAACCGAATCATATTTTCCTCCATCTTACTAACCCTGGTATTAAGAATCTTATGGTCTTCAGTAGTACCATCACTGTTGGTCTTGTCTATCTCTTTAGCTCTATTCTTGAGTTCCCCATCTTCATGGTATAACCACTTGATAGACTTGTAGTTGTCTAGCATACTATTTCTGGCATTGTTTAGAAGTTTGAGCTCCATTACCCTCAAATTATCACTAAGAACTAGCATTGCCAGGTCAATCAACTCCTCCAGTTTTATCCTACCCTCCTCACCTTCAATAAATTTGGGATTAATGACCTCCATAGTTATCCCCATTTTTGCAGTTAACATCAAAGTTGCACCAAACCGTCTTCCTCCCCTGTGTAAAAACATAACAACATAAATCGATGTCCTGCTCCTCTTTCACCGAGATGTGGGGCTTAGAAAACTAGGGAGAAGGGTTTTCCTAGTTAGTACCATCTTGCTCATCCTAGAGTTTGACCTTTTCCTTATCACTAGAGCTAGGGATATTTCTGTGAATCTGGTCCACAGGAGTCTTCCAGCCATTTCTATCTTCCTTGTTCTTGCTCTTTTTTATTTTGGTACTTCACAATAGCGGTTTCCCTTTTATTTTTTCCTTTTCTGCTGGAAATCTCTTCTTCATAATCAGTTTTCATCCCTTCCTCATTATCATTATACTCCTCATAAGAGATAACAATTCTGGTATGTTTCTTGGAAGGGGTCACAAATTTCTCTTTTTTGATAATATGAGTTCTGGCAGCACGCTTCTTAGCAGAGGAGCCTAGAGTCTTCTTCTTAATGTCAAAATATTCTCTTCCCTCAGAGTGTAAACCCTTATTGTCTTTAGTCTCTGAGGGGACATACTCAGAGCCAGAGACATCCATTTTTTCCTCTGTATCAATGATCTCCTTCCCCAAAATTTGGGCTTTAAAGTACTCATAAATGAGAAGTAGAAGCCCCTCATGTAGGGAAAGATTCGCAATAGCCTTATTTCTATACCCATTAATGTTTTCATTGATGGAATCATATAAATAAAATGGGATTGAAACCTGCATACCATGTCTAAAGTTGTTCATGAGAATGAAGTGATAAGTTTTGATCCTATTGAACCTGGTGTCCGATATCAAATAAGAGATGATAGCCTTCAAGATGAATCTCTACAACATTTTGATTCCTTCTAGAAGGTAATAAGTCCCAACTTTGATGAGATCTTTATTCTATTCCTCATTCCTCACAATATTGCTTATCACAGAGTCTAAAATTTTGTGATCTTTGTAAAATTTCTACTCACAATGGGGATGCCAGTAACATTGGAGATGACCTCCTCAGTGACCATGAATTTTCTCCTGTCAATCACCACACTTCCCTCATCCCAGCTTTTCATAAATATTTTAGTCAGCAACGCATTCCCACCATGAATTCTTTCAATAAAGGTAGAGATACCTCCTTGCTATAGAAAATTCCAAACCTTAGTCTATCTCCTCCATTTATCACTATCATTAGAGGGCTCGATTCTGTCTTTTGCCTCACATTGTAGGATAATAGCTCATAATTGCATTCTATTGTTTCAGCTTGCAACTTCTCAGATAGTTTCTCTCTGAATTATTCTTGAAAATTCTTCTGAAATGCCTTAAAAGGTAAGTTTTAACTTTGTGATTCGACACCTAGAAACTGTGTGAATGAGACTTGGAATAATTATCCTTCCTATCAATCCCGTACTTTCCATTTATGGGAAAGACATTGTGAAACATAGTATTAACTATCATGATTAATGATTTTAATTCCCTCCTTTCCATGGATTTTGTCATAATCGACTAAATCCTTCACTTCACATGGGAGGTCTCCTTCATGAAGCCATTTGATCTGAGTGTCACTTTTCACAGCCATGTTGGTGCACTAGTCAATAACCTGGTTGGCTTCCCTATACACATGGGATATGTGTATCTTCTCAAAGGTATTTAAGAGATTTCATTTTTCCTCTATCATGTTGGCAATAGTCCACGATGGTGGGTGTGATTTGTTAAGGTAGTTTATAATGTTTATAGAGTCACCCTCTAGCCATAGGTTTTTGATCCCAATATCATGGGATAATTTGGTAACTTGGAGGGCTGCATTGGCTTCTACAAAGTTATTGGTTTGGGTGCCAAGTGGGAGGATGATAGAAACAATAACCTTTCTTTTGATGACACCACCACTTCCATCCTTTCTCAGATTACCCTTGGTCACACCATCAAAATTGTCCTTAAACCATCTATCCGAGGGTTAGCTCCAGAAGCAATTTTGTCTTTTTCTGTTGATCTTGTTAGGGTCACGATGGTTTTCTTTTCCTGCAAAAGGGTTAGAGCTAGAATAGGAAACATAATTTTCCATAAGAGCATGGTGAAACTTTTCAAAATTTATTTTGGGAGGAGCATATCAATCCCTGAAGATATGGTTGTTCCACTCTTTCCAAACTCCCTAGCACAGGTGAGGGAGGGCCTAGGTCCAGATTTTGTGAAGGGTAGTATGCTTGAAAGGCAGTGTCTGTTAGGAGAAAAGGTCCTAGATTGAGGAGGGAAAGCACCAATGATGCCCAAAAATAGAGAGGAGATACTTCCAAATAGAGTTGACAAAAGGGAAATCAATGAATAGGTGGTCCATAGATTTGGCTTGACACTTACAAAGCACACACCAATTGGGAATCAGGATGCTCTCTTCAAAATGTTATCAATAGTAAGGATATGGTTCTAAAGCAAAAGCCAAAAGAAATCATTAATTTTGGGAATAAGGCCAAGGGACAAGGCTTTGTCCCAAAAAGGCTTGGCTTCCAGTTGCATCTGACAAAACTAGGTTGAGGAAACTAATAAAGTGCCTTGGGGGGAACCATCCCAGATCAAGACATCCTAATTAGGGGAAAAAGAGACAACATTCAAAGTAGTAAATAGGGAGGATAAGTCCTAAGAGATAGAGGGAAAGTCAAGATAGGAGTTCCCCACTTTATAGTTGCAAACCTTGGGGCCAAATTAATAGTTACACTCATCCCTCCAAAGATTGTAAGGCTCATGGTCCTTCAGAGGAATGATCTAGAGCCAATTATCATCCCATAAGTTAATGGTTTGGCCATTGCCAATTTTCCATTTATTTTTTGACTTAGCTAACTCTTTAGCATTGAGGAGGCCATTCCAAATGAAAGATCCTTTTAGAATGTCATCACATCAAAAGAAATAACTCAAAGAATCATTAGAAAGATACTTATCTTTAATAAAGTCTCTCTATTCCCCCTTGCCATGGAAAATGTGCCATATCTATTTTTCTTGGAGAGATTTGTAAAAAGGCTTGATTCTCCTTATCCCTAGACCTCTAGAACTTTTTGGGAGACAAAATTTGTCCCAGGAAATTAGACGGAATCTCTTATGCTCCTTGGCCCCCGATCAGATAAATCTACTTTGAATTTTTTCCATTGCCTCCGCAGTTTTAGCCGGTATCGAGAAGAGGCTCAAGGCATAGGTAGGAAAGTTTATCAAAGTAGATTTAACCAAATAGATTTTACCCACTTGACTAAGAGAGATCCCCTTCCATATAGCTAATTTCCTATTAAATCTATCAATGTGTTTGTTCTAGAACTCATTAGGTGGCTTAACACCAAGAGGGAGGCCCAGGTAATTAGAAGGAAGGGAACCAATGCCACATCCCAAGATCTCTGTAATTCTCCTTTGTCTATCCTCAGGGGTATTAATATAGAATAGATAGCTCTTGTACTAGTTGATAGATTTACGAGTGGCTCTTGTATAGGATTTAAGGAGGTTTTTGACAACTTTAGCTTCTCTCACCGAAGCCTCCCCTCCTAAAATGGTGTCATCAAAAAATTATTGGTGAGAGAAAATAGAGTTACTAGAGGAAGGTCTGATACCTTTCAGCTCCCTGGAAATCCTTTTTACCATGATCGATCTCCCAAGGAACTCAACCAAGATAATGAAGAGAATGGGAGATAGGGGGTCACCTTGTCTCAAACCTCTTGTAGCTTTGAAGAAAGTGAAAGGAGAGTCATTGACTAGAAACACCAGCAAAGGAGAAGATATAAGTTGATGGATTATCTTGCAAGTATTCATGTTGAAGCCAAAAGCTCCAAGCACCTTCAGTAGAAAGGAACAGTCAACATGATCAGAAGCCTTTGATAGGTCTAGCTCAAGGAGTAATCCTTCCCTCTTGCCAGCATCTAAGGAGTGGATCACTTCATGCACCGCCATAATGTTATCAAGAATTTTCAACCCAGAACAAATCATGATTGTTGGTGAGCAATGATAAAGGGGAGCACATTGAGAATTATGATGGTAATGACTTTTGAGATAATCTTATAGAAGCAATTGCATAAGCTAATGGGTCTGAAAATCTCCATAGAGTCCACCCTTGAGACTTTAGGAATAAGAACCAAGAAAGTAGCATTGAGTTCCTTTAGAAGGTTTTTGGATCCATAGAATCCCTGCACCACTTTGACTACATCAATTTTAACTACATCCCACTACCTTTGGAAGAAAAACATACGAAAACTATTCGGTTCCGAGACCTTATCACCAGGAAGGGAATCCAAGGCTTTTTAACCTCTTCCAAATTAGGAATAGCACTCAGAACTTTATTTTGACTTCCAAGATGATTTTGGGTATGTTTCTCAAAAGGACCTCCTAGTCCTCCTCAGAGAGGTCATGGTATTTTGAGAGAAGGGAAGAGAAAAACTCAATAGCTTTATTAGATATATCATTATCATCCTTCAAGATTTGATCCCCCCTCTTTATACTGCTGATCTTGTTGGAAGCCCTATGTTTCATTGTGGACAAGTGGAAGAACCGAGTATTTGGGTCCCCCTCTCTAAGCCAAATGGATCTAAATCTTTACTTCCAGAAAAGTTCCTCCTTCCCTATAACATTGTGGTACTCTGAGAGCATGGTTTTTTCTTTATGTAATCTTTCCACATTGTACCCTTCTCTTTGGATTTCCTCTTGGAAAAGATTGAGATTTGTAATGACCTTATCTTTGATGGAGAAGATATCACCAAACTCATTCTTATTCCAATGCTTGATGTTTATCTTGATGTTTCTAAGTTTTTTTTCCACTCTGAACATTGTCGAATCTTTATATCAATGTTCCACCATTCCATAATCTTGTTTATCAGGTTAGGATGATTAGTCCACATCTTTTAGAACCTGAAGGGGAAGTTTCTTTTCTTAATAAATGGGTCCAATAAGAGAGAAAAGGGAGAATGGTCAGACCCAATCTGCACTAAGGCATAAAGTTTACTATTTTGGGAATTTAGCTAGTCAATAGTGATCAAGGCTCTATCCAGCTGGAATTGGATGCAGTCTTTCCTAGTCCTCCTGTTACTCTAGATAAAGTTTGTTCCTTGAAGGTCCACATCTAAGAGGGCTTGATCATTTATGAAGTCCATAAGATCTTGCCTACTTTCCAAGTCTGGATTACTCCCTCCCTATTTATCCCCTTATTTATGGGGGGTATTAAAATCCCCCATAATAAAACCCTTTGAAAGGTCAAACATAGTTGCGATGCTTTTAGTTTGTCCTAGTAAGTTCTTCTACCTTTTATAGAGTTGGGAACATAGATATTCATGATATACCAGCTATAATATTCTTTTAAATTAGTGAAATTCAAAAGTAAAAAATTATCTTCCTTATAGATGAATTCAACCTTCAGATGAGAGGATTTCCACAGAGTCATCAGATCTCCAGAGGCTCCATCCGAGCTAGTGGCTACTATATCCATAAATTTACAAAATTTCATGCTTTCAAGTTTTTCCTTCTTCATCTTAGTTTCCTGTATCAACATTATATTTGGTCTATGATCTCTTATAATATTCCTTATTACGTCCTGCTTATGTGGACCATTAAGTCCATGAATATTCCAAGAGATTACCTTCATTTCTTTCTAGATGTACATGCATCATGGATGGTCTTTTGGGTTCCATCCATTATATTCTTGTTGGCTTCTTCTTGTCAGATCTAGCTAGCTGTCTTTCTCCCTAGAATTTTTGATTTGACACCCACATCGGCTTTGATCTTGCTCCTAGTTGCTGCTGGAGAGACTAGGGTAGGATCCCTACTATTATTTTTCTTCTTCAAGTTAGTCCACTCTCCCTCCATCCCTTCTTTATATTTTGCAAAGAGTTCTTCCATTCTTGTGAGCTTCCCTAGGGTGACGAATTTTAGCAGTTCTTCCATTTTGAAAGCTTACTCTGGTTGTTCCTGCTCTGTACTAGGGTTTGATTCAAGGGAGGAGATACCCATGAGTTTGGGCGGAAACACTCCAATCTCCAAGGACGAGGATCCTGGATCAAAAGAGAAGTTGTCCATATCATGGCGTGTGGGACTCAAATCTATCCCTTTTCTGTATCTTAGCTCATCCATGGCACTATCCAATCCTGAGAGTTCATGCTTGTTATTGACTTTTGGAACATTCTCAGACCTGACTGAGGGGATAAACACCACCATTTCTAGATAATTATCATTCTGATGTAGGTATTCCACCACATTATCTTTATTGTTGGTGTCTTCCATTTCTTCTTGTATCTTTTTTTTTCTGGGATGACCATTGATAAGTCCTTTTTCTTCCAAACTTTGGTGTTGTTTGCTTCAGTTCCAACCTAAGACATTTGGGTTTTTTTTTCCAATGTTGGGGCTTCTAGTGCCTAGTTCTTGGTCTTTCTTGCTATCCTTTGGGCCTTCCTAGATTTTTCCTTTTGTAAAACTGGGCACCTTCTGGCCACATGTCCAACTTTCTTGTAGTGAAAGCAAGAAAAAGGCACACTTTCATACTCTGGCTTCTTCAATATTTTACCCACTTTAGAATAAATCTCTATGACCTCTGGCATGTCTTTCCCATCTTCCACCCCAATACATATTCTGGCCTAGGTAAGACATCTTCTGTCCACCGTCACTGGATCAATTGAGAAAAGTTCTCCAAAGGATTTCACTATTCCAGCAAATACATCTTCATACCAAAATTCCAGGGGGAATCCTGGTAGCCTTACCCAAACAAGGGCTTGAATGTAAAAAGAATCCTTTAGATCCAGGTTAGGAGACCATTTTTGTAGGGCCGGAGAGGATTTCCCTATTGCCCACACTCCAACACATAAGATCTTGGCATAGTCCTCCTGGCAGGAGAACTCAAAAGATAGAAATCCCTTCTCCATAGATTTTATTTCAACTTGGCCCTTTAGGTTCCATTTTTCCTTAGCAAAATCCTTGACTATGTCTATATTAGGCCTCGACCCAGCAAATTTACCAACCAAAGTAAGAGACATTGTTGCAATATTATGGTCACCCAGTTCATCAGGTAGTGCTATAGCATACTTACCCTTTCCTTAATAGATAGATCCTTTACAACAGTGAAAGGAGACTTTCCAGTATGCTTTTTCCCAAAAAGTGTTGACCAAGGACGGAACAAAGAAGAATCTTCCTTGTTTGTTGACAGAGCCCCCGTGTTCGCGTTTGGCGAAGGAAAGAAGATTGATTTCCCCACCGTCCCCACATCCTCTTTACCTAGATCTTTCTATCTATCTTGTGGGACCCCATCCTTGTTTTTTGTGTCTTCATTGTCCTGGTCTACTAGAGGGCTACCATCACAAGCTCCCGCAGTAGCGCATGGTGCCTGCAAACCCAGTTTCCCGCCTAAGCTCAAATTCAAACAAACTCCTGCTCCTCCCACTCCACTCGCCATGGAGTAGATACTCATTTTTGTGATGAATTTTAACTTCATCCTATTGTACTATTTCAAATTTAAATTTTGGATTAAACTATATTTTTTATTTAAGAAATATTATATTTATAACATTACACATACTAAACTATTTACTATTTAATTAGATATAATATAATACAATAGTATATTATAGATAATATTATTGATCATATATAATTAAAAAATATATTAGTAAAATAAAATTAAGATTATGATTATATTTAACAAAATAAGTACAAACACAATTCTAATTTTCTTGTATTTTACAAAATAATTCAATTAACATATGAAAATGAATTATAAATAAAATTAAGATTATAATTAAAAATGATATTTCTAATTGTTATAATTATAATTATTAAAAATATATTATTATAATTATATAAATTTATAATTAAATAAAATATATTTAATTAAAAGTAGGATTATGGTTAAAAAGAAACACTTAAGATATTTCAGATTGTAATTAGGATGGGATTGTTAAAATTTTAATTATCATTACAATTAACTTACCAATATAATTTTTTAATTGCAAAAATTATTATTTATATTTTAGTTACTAAAAATTATAATAATTAAAATATTAATATATTTAATACTTGTAATAAAATTACAATTAAATTTACATACAAAATTAAAACTATAGTTAACTACAATTAACTACGTAATTAATAACCGAATCCTTCTTCTGCTAACCAAGTTTGCTCCCATCAGTAGTTTGTTGATGATTCGGTTATTATGGGAGAAGCATCTATTAAGAATGCTAGCAACATTAAAAATGCACTGATTAAATATGGGATAGCATTTGGCCAGACTATCAATTGGGGAAAGAGCTCTATTTTTTCTCTTCAATGTTCCTGAAAAAAGAAAGACTCGAATTATGAGGATTTTGGGTTGTGATCTGGGAGCTATTCCAAGAACTTACCTTGGTCTCCCCCTTTGTTTGGAACCTCCTGAAACTTTCTTGAGTTCTCTGGTGGATAGATTTCACAGTAAACTTGCTGGATGGAAGGGCTTTCTGCTAAGCCAAGCGGGAAAGATTCAGATTCTTAGATCCACCTTCCAGGGTCTTCCTCTTTATGCTTTGAGCATTTTTAAAATTCCCAGAAATTTTGGTGAAGCTATTGAAAAGATTTAAAAAAAAATTCTGTGGACGGGTATGGAGAAAAACAAAAGGATTTCCCTTATAGGTTGTGAAAAGGTTTGTCGACCTATTAATAAAGGTGGTCTTGGGTTACGAAGAATCAGAAATTTGAATGATCACCTTCTTGCTAAACTCATATGGAGATACTATAACTCTAGGGGAGAGTGGATTTAATATGGGTAAAAAATACACTAAGGAGAGGCTAGACCTTGCTTCCTTTCTTGATGAGGATAGGGATGGGGGAGGCTCTTTTATTTGGGGAAATGCTATTGAAAAAAAAGAGAGCATTAAAAAAGGAATCAAATGGAAAGTTAGAAATGGGAGAAAAGTTCTTTTTTGGGAAGATGAGTGGATATTACAAACTCCACTCAAGGAGTTCCCTAATTGGAGGAATTAAGAAAGCCAATGCAAAATGATATTTGGAAGGAAAGTGGTAGAATACTGGGATAGGGATCACTGGAAGGACCTGACGGTGATTGACAACAAAATGGGACAGCTCAATAAAATTCTTAACTCTATTACTTTGATTGAAGAAGAAGACATGATTATATGGAAATACAATTTGAATGGTAACTTAATTATATCCTCTCTATACCATCTGGGGTTTGAGGACCTTAATGAGCCTTGTTGGGATAAATCTTGGATCAAAGATCTTACTCCAAAAATCAATGTCTTTTTTTGGATTTTGATGCAAAATAAAGTCTTGACAATTGATAATCTTAGAAAAAGAGGTATGATAATTGTGAATAGGTGTTATCTCTATAATCAAGATGAGGAAAGTGTGGATCATATGTTTATTAACTGTCCCTATTTTAGGTTAATTTTGGATTACTTTCTTCAAATTCTTAACATAGAGTGGGTTTTCCCTGAGGATATGAAGAGTCTTTTCAACTCTTGGAACAATCCTTCAAAGAATGAGACTGTGATCAAGGTGTGGAAGTTTGTTCTCCCCTATGTTTTTTGGGGAGTTTGGAGAGAGAGAGGAATGAGAGAGTCTGCATGAATAAACTAGCTAGTGAGAAGGAGGTTTTCTTCATAATTAAGAGAGCTATTAAAGAAAATTTACTTTTAAAAGGATAGAGTCATGGATCCTTTGAATGAGGAGGACATAAACTTCTTCAATAACTGGAAAATAAAAGGGAATTTCAGGAAACAAGATAATAAAGCAAAGAGGGAGGATGCTAGATGGGATTTCCCCCCCATTGGATGGAAGAAAATTAATTTTGATGGTGCATCAAAGGGAAACCTAGGGGTTGATGGGTTTGGCATTGTCATAAGAGATGAACATGGGATATGTAAAGGCATTAGAGCTATCCCTTTTGGTATTCAAACAAATCATAATGCTAAAGCATGTGCTTCCCTTTAGGGTCTTATCCTAGCTAAGGAGAAAGGGTTTTCTAAGGTGTGGTTAGAGGGAGATTCTCTCAACATTATCAAGTATTTGAATAATGATACTCCAGCTTTGTGGACCATTCATAAATCGATTCAAAAAGCTAAATATATTATCCATTCTTTTGAGAAATGTATTGTTACTCATAACTTTTGAGAGACTAATGGTGTTGCTGACTGGGGCGCTAACATGGCTTGTAAGGTTGATGTGGTGATGCAATGGAGTGATGGAAATGACATGCCTTATCAAGCCAAATTATTACATGATAGTGAATGGTTGAGGAGTAGACAGAAACAAGATCATAAATGGTAAGTGTCATAAAGGATATTGATGCAGAAGTGATTTGTCATAATTACCTTTTTAGGTGAAAGTACTCTGTGGTGATTATGAGCTACAAGTGGAATGCTTTCTAGGTGTTTTTGGTTTTGCTGATAATTAGGAGTGGTATTCATAATGTCTTTCTCAACAATTATCACAGAGAAAAAAAATTAAAACAGAGAGATCAAAAGGGTGGAAGTAAGAAATGAGTCGAGCATGTGAACTACGACGAATGGAGGAAAATGAAAAAGGTCTGAAAGAAGGTGGGATGGAGGTATTTTTGGAAAAGATTCATGGAAAAAACCCCTCTATTACCAATATTTTCACTAAAACCTAGAAAGATGGTAAGATTATGGTGGGAAATCAGCATATGAAGGTCACTAAGGAGATAATAGTGGAAGCAATAGGAATGGGCATGGAGGGAATCAAGTTCTACAGAGATAGAGTGATATTTAACAAGGCTTGGGAGGTTTTTTAAGAGTCTAAAGAGGACAAGGCTAGACTGGTAAAGGTTGACACTTCATACCACAATCCAAAGCGCATATCCAGGCCTTGGAGGTATGTTGTGTATGTGATCATCAGTTATATACCGCTAGACGGTAGGTTCACCCATACTTATGTTCACCATTTTATGTTGTTAAATAATTTTAGACACAAGGTGAAAGTTAGTTTTCCCTATTATTTGCTCAATTCATTAGATTTCACCATTAATAGCTTGCAGAAAGATCGAAAGGGTGATCATGCTTCTAACCAGGGCCTGATGTTGTTAATTTATGAGGTTTTGAAAACTAAAAAATTTGAAAAACCTTTGTTGAAGATGAACCAGATAGATGAGGAAGAAATAGAGGGTGACAAGGAAGACAGTATGTATGAGGAAGAAATAGAAGATAATAAAGAGGATTCCAAGGGATATAAAACCCCTAAAAATACTCCAAAAAAGGGATCCTCATCTAAGAAGATCCAAAAGAAGCCATTTTCTAAGGGCTCTGATACGGACAAGGAAAAAGATGATGATAATCTAGAGGAAAGCAGAATGAGAAATAAAAAAGGAAAAAAGTTGACTAAGAAGAAGACTTTGGTGGAAGAAACTGAAACAAAGAAGGATTTGAGGATGAAGACAAGGAGGAAAAAAAAGACACAAAGAAAATAAAATGGGGAGAAGGTATGGAGAGAAATAATATCAGTTGGAAAGGTAAAAAACCCAGCAAGAGGATAATTTTTCTTTCCTCAGATGAGCAAGATATAATGGAGAAAAAGCTAAATACCGAGATGAACCCCAGGGAGGATGAAAGAGGTGAAAACAAGGAAGACAAAAAAAAAAGACAATGAAGAGGACCAAAATCAAAAGGGGAATACAGAAACTAATGAGCAGAAGGAGGATGAAAAGGCAAAGGAAAATCTAGACAAAAGAATAGAGAAAGAGGAAACAGGGCACAAGGAAACTGAATTCCATGAAAATGAGGAAATGAGAAATTATCATATGCTTGATGATATCAAGCAAAGAAAGGATTGCATTGCGGATTTCACTAGTATGATGAGTAATTTGATTGAAGAAAATGATAATATGAAAAAACAAATTGAAGTTATGAGGGATGAGATTGATAATTTAAAAAGCATTGGTATTGGTGAGAAACCAGTTGCTGAATGCTTGGATGAAATGAAGGAGGCAATTGAGAATCCAGAAGCCCAGGTGGAATTTGTGAACAAAGTGGGCAAAATGGAGAAACAATTGAAGGACATCATTGATAGGTGGAGGAAGAAGAAAACACAAGGAAAATCAACAAACTGAACATAAAGGTGGAAAAACTTGAGGAAATGATCAAGAAAATTGGGGAGCAATACTTGGTGAGCCTAAAATCCTATAGTAGACACGTACAGATCCTGATGGATAAGTTAGATCAGGAAAAAGGGGAAAATGACTGTAGAGAGGTGAAGGAGATCATAGGACTGGGTACTCGCACAAGGGCAAGCACCAAGAAGATGAGTCTAAAGGCAGACAAAGAAACTAAAGACCTTAATAATTTGGTAAATTAGATGCAGATTATGGTCATTCAGGCCCAGGAAATGGTGGAGGGAATGTAGCTATCTTTTTCTCAGTTCTGTCCTTTTTGTTTTTGTTGTCCCTATCCTTATTGTTTATCTGTGGGACTTGTTTAGGTTGTTAGCTTGCTAGATGCTTTTCTTTCCTTGTTTGGTGCTACGACATAGTTGTTGTTGAACTCTCTTGAATATTTGGAAAACTTTTGTAAAGGTTTCGGGTCCTTGTAAAACCTATTTTTACTTAATCAGAACTACATAATTAATTAAATGTTAAATATATATGTAAATTTAATTCTATGTTTAATATCAATATTAAATATATTTTAATTAATAATTATTTAATAAAAAAATAAATTATTATAAAATCAAAATTAAATAAGAAGCTTTGTATAGAATCTTAAAAATAATATTTAATAATTTATGTTTGTATATATTATAGTTTCATTCCTATAGTTATAATTGTAAAAAATTAAAATATAGTTATAGATTTTAAATGTATGGTGGAATTTAAATAATAAATAAATAAGAGGTTAATAAAATATTAAAATTATATTGCATAATATAGTATTTTTATATTATAGAATAAAATATATTATAAATTACAATTTTTTTTGTATTAATTATAAGGAAATCAAAATAGAATTTTTACAATGGAGTGTACCAAAAAGAGGCTGAGCCTCAGACGGAGAGAGTCAGAGTAAGATGTAAATACATATCTACACCATGATCAGAAAAATAAAAGGAGATATAAGAATAATGAAGAATGTCATCATAGGACTCCATCTAGGCAGTCCATCCCAAGGGGCCTTCCATCCAAACAATGTTTTTCTTTGCTTGGATTTGGGCCAACATATAGATCTGGTCATCTGTGGTGTTCTTGTTCTTCTTAGGCTCCTGGTGGAGTTTCTTCATAGTCTCGTCAAAGATAGCAAGGTTATCCATGTACCTCCTCCATTCATATCCATGTTTCATCTCAAACACAGACATGGTGGAGTGATCACTTTGTAGGAATCTCTTCAATTTCTCTCTTTCAACCAACATGTTAATACAAACCTGCGAGGAAATTTTAAAATATGCAATTTTTTGAAAAGACTCGGTAAGGATTCTAGGATTGTCTTGATACCACTCTTCATTTCTGCATTTCCAAACCTGCCAAAGAATGTTAGAAGATAAAATAATCTAAAACAGATTAGTGTCCTTATTAAGAGCATCGATGTGCCTAGTGATAATTTCAAAAACATTGGTATATTTAGGATAAGTGATACCAAACATTGTTAATATGAATTTAGAATAACTAAGAGGGGGGGTGAATCAGTTATCCTCAGGTCTAGATGTGCCCATATAAAACTTTAAATCAACTTCAACAACTCAGATCTGCTTGGCAACAATAAACAATAAAAGTGTGCAGATTACTGTACTAATGAAATAAGCTTGTAGAAACTTAACAGTAAAACACAACAATTACATTCACACATTTTGATACCATGATTTAACGTGAAAACCCAATATGGGAAAAACCACCAGTAACATGCTACCAGAATTTTACTCTTCTAAAGTAATGCCCTGTGAGGAGCCAACCCTGTTAAAGGTTACAAAACACACTGTCAAATGTGACCTGGTTAAAGGATTTAATCACACCCTGTTAGGAGTGGCCTTGTTAGAGGACTTAGAACATTCCAATCTGAATGTCACCTTGTTCAAAGGATTTATACAATGAATGTTAGGTCAACCTGGTTAAAGGATTTGAATTGATACAATGGCTAGAAAGTAATCATCAGGTGTGATTTGATTCATACAACTTACTTTGCAAATCTAGATCTAGTTTCAGCTCTAATGCTAATTCACTGAGTGGCCTCCATTGTCATCTCAAACTTCAGATCTGCTTGGAAATCCATCAAGCAATCTCTCTCTGCTTCTCTACTCAGCCTTCTCTGCTAGGTCTTGCCAATCAGTCAATTAACCATGCAACACTTTGCATTCAACTCCTCCTTGCACTTGGATACATTAACATTAGGTTATATTATACCTCTTCATCTAGGTCAGATAAATCTTTTGCCACTTAACCAAGATTGTAGATCTTAGGTTAGGTCAGATCCAAAAAATCTTTCCATCTTTACATTTAATTTACTTCTCCAATACAGTCATTAATTAACCATTGAATCCATGTGCTAATAACGGTTTCCCATGCATTACATGAATATGAACCAATCTTAATTAATAATGCATATCCCAATAAAATCAATTATCTCATCAATAAATAAAATACTGATGCTCGACTTTTCACTGTCTCCCTCAGCATTTCACTGGCGCTTGACATCATCTTTTCTTTGCTCAGCATAGACTTTCTCTTTGCTCGGCATCGACTTTGCTTTGCTCAGCATTGACCTTCCAGTGAACTATTAGTGCTAGATAAACAACGTATCACTTTGCCAAAGTGCCAAATGTTCAAGTACCCTGGTGTATAGTCATAACTCAACCATTTCCTTGGTCTTCTTGTTATCCCATTCTTTTCAATTCTTCATCAATCAATGGATAAGGTACTCAAACATATAATGATAATCTCACCAATTAAGGTTTGACATCAATGACAAAATAACAATTGTCTACATTGTAGCAATCTTTCCAACAAACATAAGCCATATTTCTTTAGCAAAGATAAAATAAAATAGGATATGTCTCCTAGTATCAGGGAGCTTGCAAATGTTACAGAATTCAGTAGAGGAAGGGTCTTTCCTTAGAGGGAGTCTGTCAAGAAGCATGAGCCACTTGAAACATCTGATTTTAGGTTCAATAGTAGTTTTCCAAAGTTTGTTAAAGTACTTCTTCCAAGTACTAGTATCCAAATCAAAATACCACATTTTATTAACATGATTAATGATGGCATCATTATAACCAATGACTTTATATATATTTTTGACTTTAATTCTTGTCACAATAGTGCCATCAGGCCATTTAATATTTAGAAACCTATGAGAGTCAATCATATAAGTAGTGGGGAGATTCTTACAAGCTTTGATAATCATATTGTATGTCTTTTTTTGAGATAGAGGGATGTTATATTTAATTATGAGCTCCTCCCAACAATGAGGTTGTCTTGTTCAAAAAAGACAAATAAGTTGAGAGATGCCCAAGTTGTTCCAAAATTTGGCAGAGCAGCCTTGGGAGAGGAGAGCTTGAGATTCCACCAAATCGATCTTTCACCATACTGATGGTTATTATCATATAAGGTCTTATTAGATATAAATTGTTTAATATGTTCCCAGGTTTTCCAGATGGTTTTAAAAAACCACACATCCCTGGACAATGACAGGGAATTTCCCAACAATAAGGTCACAAAGAGGAAGATTTTTCCAAGACTTAGCCTTCCGAGGGAATCCTCTTGCAATGTTACACCTAATAAGAACCTTTCAAGGTTCATCTCCATCCAAAGAGTGAAAGATCCATTTGGAGGAAAAGGAAATCTCTTGAATCTTAAGGTCTTTTAGCCCCTAACCCCCAAGGATCTTGTCAATGTGATACCAATCCCATTTAACAACATGGAGCTTTTTATTCCCTTTACCATAAGGGCATAGAAAAATCCTAATGGCCTTTTGGATTTCTAAAATTTGGTAATTATTAAACATCTAGGCAGAGGAGTAATATATATTGTAAGATTAGAGGATATCAAGATTTTTACCAAGGAGAGGGCCCTGTTGTGCCATTTACCAAGCTTTTTAGTGATCGTTTCATTCACCCAAAGCCACATATCCTTAAGAGAAGGGTCAATAGAAAAAGGAATGCCAAGATATCAAACAAGATGATGAGGCCCACCCCATTGAAAATCATATTTGTTAAACCACACAGGCGGTCGATCATCCCACCTAAGGCAGGTGGATTTAGATTGTGATAAACGAGCATCCGAGATAGTGCAAAAGGAAGCAAGTTTACCATGAAGAGAAACAAATTTTTCTTCAAAGGCTTCAAATAATAAAGTAGCGTCATCAACAATTTGAGAATTAATAAGCTCGGAGTTTTTAGGCAAAGTAACACCTTTGATGGATGGGGAGAGGGAATTGTCCCTAAGGATGTAAGTAAGAGAATCTGAAGCAATAACAAAAAGAGCAGGGGATAGAGGGAATCCTTGCCTAATGGATCTACTAAGGGAGGATGGTTCAGACAAGGAACCATTGAAATCAACCTAAGTAGAAGCATCCTTGACAAGAAGATAAACAAAGTTGTAGAAAGTAGGAGGGAAACCAAAAGCCTCAAGCGTCATGGAGATAAAACCCCACTCAACCCTGTCATATGCTTTTTTGAAGTCCAACAAGAACATAGCAGTGTTTTGGTGTCAGTGTTTGGACCAATCCATCGCCTCCCAAATAGTGATCAGATTCTCAAGTATGAATCTACCCTTGATGAACCCAGTTTGGGAAGAACAAATGAATTTGGGAAGAATACTTTCAAGTATTAAAGCCAAAATTTTTGCAAGAATTTTGTAGGAAACATTAAGGAGAGTGATGGGTCTCCATTTTTTAATTAGGGCCTTGTCTCCATCCTTAGGGATCAATTTTATAATGTCATTGTTGATAGAGCTACCCAGGGAGCCTTTAGCTAAAGCTTCAGAGTAAATGTCATAGAGGCCTTTGCAGATCCAACTTATATTTGCCTTGTAAAATTCAACAGGCAGGACATCAGGCCCACGAGCCTTATCATTCTTAAGAGAATTGGCAACCTTTTCAATTTCCTCAATAGAAATGTTTTTAGTAGGAAGGGTAGCATCATGGTTCATATATTATAATATATATTAAAAATATAATATAATAAATATTTTAGAATATATAATAATTGATAGTTATTCTTATATTATAATTATTTATAGTATATATATTAAAAATATAATATAATAAATATTTTAGAATATATAATAGTTATATATTTTAATACTGTTCAAATATATCATAATTTAATTTTGTAATAAAATTGCGTGTTTATAGTAATAAAATATAAAATTAAAAATATACTAAATTATAAATGAAAAAAGTAATTTATAATTAAATTGAATTATACATTATAAAACTATAGTTAAAATAAAAAATAAACAAAAATAATAAAAACTGTCCAAAATTAAAATTTACTTGACTATCTAGAATGTACTTTTCCCTTATTATTGAAATAAATATTATTATAATCTATCTCATTCCGTCATAGTGATATTAACTTTTTATAGTGATATTTTGGTTTCACCCTTTTAAGCTAATATATTTAATTATGAAAGTTGCCTCCAAGGAAAACATTAAATATTTTTTTTATTTCTACACTAAGATGTGATTCATAAAAAGATATTCACAACTCCATTAAAATTAATATGGTCCATGTATTACCTTTATGATAATCTAATTATTTTCTTTTTAACAGTAAAATAAATGTTATATCCAATGGTAATTTTAATATTATTGTCAATTTTAACATTCTTGATTACCAGTCCCTGCCGTATATACGGAAGAGACTAATGTCTTCACTTCAGTTACAAACAATTAATCTGGCCTCGGGAATCATGTGAACAAAAAATTTAAAAGTTTATCCTATAGTTTGTAGTGCCTTGACATTTCAAATCTCATTTTTACTGCTTTTCCCTTTTTTCTGATTGGTCCGCTCTAATTTTGCTGGTGGTTTTATTTTTTTCTATTAATAAATTAAGGGAAAACACTTCCAGCCAATGAACAAAGAGCAATAGAAAAATTCTAATATTTTCTAATATTTATTTTCATCCACAAGATGTTGAAGTTCAAACATCTCAGCACTAAAAGAGAGGGACAGTGCCCCATTTTGTTGAGATGAAGTCCAACAGACTTCTTTTTCTTTCCCTCCAAAAGAAGACTCTTCGTCTTTTGACTCTTTGTATTGAGAGATTATTATAAAGCTACTGATGTAACCATTGTATTATGTTCTATTTTACATTAATAAGAAACCTCTGCTCAGTGTGGGCGTAGCCAATTGGTGAACCACGATAAATCCATGGTGTGTCAATTCTTTGTTTGTCTATTGAAATCTTCTATTCTCGTTTCTCTATTTTTTTTTATAGTTTTACAATTGGTATCAAAGAATGTTAGAACTGTTGATTGAGAAACAAAAAGGATTTGATCACAAGTTATGGAAGATTTAAGAGTGCAGAAATTTTCTGGAAAGAACTTCAGAATATGGAAGATCCAGATGAAATATTTGTTGATCAAGAAAAGCCTCTCACTTACAATTGAAGAGAAGACAAAGAAGTCAAGCACAATGAGTAACAAAGATTGGGAATCGCTGGATGAAAAAGCCAAAGAAAAAATTATTCTATCTTTAAATGATAACGTGTTGTACAATGTTGCAAATGAAGCAATGACAAAGGATGTATGGGAAAATCTCACAACCACATATGCAATGGCATCCGCATAAAATAAAGTCTTCATTATGAAGAATTTATACAAATTAAAGATGATGGAAGATGAGGCCATGATGAATAATCTCAATGATTTCAATACTTTGATCAGCAAAGTGGATTTGGTTGGCATGAAACAAGATGATGAGAACAAGGTTGTCTTATTGTTGTGCTCTCTTCCAAATAGCTGGGATGGAGTTGTACCCATTGTTATCACTACAACATCAAGCATGAAAAATTTATCATTTGATAAAGTTTTAGCAACTCTTCTCAGTGAAGATATGAGAAGGAAGAATATGGAGTCTTTAAATAGAAAAGCTCTAACAATGGTGAGTACCAAAAATAGGGGAAGAAGCCATAATAGAGGAAGAAACAACAACAATCAGAGGTCTCAATCTGCAAGAAGATCGCAGTCAAGAGGTAGACAAAATAGTTGTTGGTTTTATGGTAAAGCTGGTCATGTTAAGAAAGATTGTCACAAATACAAAAAGGCGCAAGAAAGGGTTTTGGTTAGAGAAGAAAATATTTCACGTGACAAGGATGATGGTATTTTAGTACTTTCTACAAGCGACACAAAATAAAATTCTTGGTCATGGATTATGGTGCTTCTTTTCATGCCACTTCTTGCATGGATTCACTCACAAACTATCAAGAAGGTAAATTTGGAAAAGTTTATTTGGGTGATAATAACTCTTGTGAAATTATTGGCAAAGGTGATGTTGTTTTTCCATTGGAAGGAGGAGCCCAATAAATTCTCAAATATGTTTTTCATATTCCAAAGCTAAAAAGAAATCTGATTTCTGTCAGTCAGTTGCATACACAAGGCTGCCATACATTTTTATTTGTGGATTCATGGAAGGTAACCAAAGGTTCCATGGTGATTTCCAAAGGCAATAGACTTGGTAGTTTGTACCTTTTAGAGTATCCTAGTGAGGTGGGAGCTGCTATGATAGTCATAGGCAGCGATGTAGCTCTTTGGCATCAATGGTTAGGCCATATGAGAAAGAAAGGCCTTGACGTGATGCTCAACTGTGATCAATTACTAGGCCTAAAATCTGCAGATTTGGAATTTGGCAAACATTGTCTTTGTGGAAAACAAAAATGAGTCAGCTTCTTGAAGAATTTGATGACATTAAGTTTTTCCATTAGTATACTTAAGTGAAAAACATGATAAAGGTCATCGGTATAGGCATAACCGACGGACAACACACTGCATAACTGACGAGATGACAATACTTGCCATGAAAATGCTAAGTATAGAATTGCCCGATGAACACTGACAGGTGTTGAATCAACGATAAAGAATAAAGGACATCACCTACGGTACAGTTTTGTGAACAACACCGACAGAAAAAAAAAGGCAAGGAACCTAACAAATAGTTCAAAATAGGGACACTGACAAAGCAGAAGACCAACATAGCAAAGAATGAAAGAAAACTGACAGAGCAGCCCGACCATTAGAACTGACAGTTAGTTATAGAACCTGCAAAAAGTGGATCTGACTTTCCATGTTAGATAAAACATTGTAATTCTATTTATAGAGTTTTAATTTGTTTTAAAACATTACTTGAGGGTAAAGAAAGCATATTGTAAATATTTTAAAGCATCCCAACGGATCTAAAACATAACTAACTAAAGATCAAGGTCAAGTTGTAAACCTTGGATCTAGAGTTAATTTGAAAAGCATGAATCAAGAATGGACCTAGAAACTAGTATATATAGATGTTCAATCATTTGTAATAGAAAATGAGTTGATAAATGATTTTAGCCATGCAGAGCATCTAAGCAGCAGAAGTGAATTCATGCAAAGTTTAGAAATAGATCATATCAGTTCTCAAGAACACAGAGAAGGTTACCGACGAGTAGAGAAAAGGTATCATTCAATCACTCAAGTTGATTACATATACATTGTAAGCTTTATAGGATCTATTATCATCAATTAGAGATTGCACATACTATCAGATCAACATTTATAATGTAGTTGCATTCTAACAAGTGCATCACATTAGAAATCCTTTTGTAGAAGGTGGACTTAACAATTCTTGATAAATCTCTTAACAGAGTACACACCTAACAGTGTTGCTAAAGCTTAAAATGAAGTAGATCTTAATAGGTCTCCACTCTAATACTCATAATATGGTAGATCATCAGAAGTGATCAAACTTTAAGCCTTAACCGACCCCCTTCTTATCTGCAGATAGTGAAGTTTTTTGGGTGGTATCCCCACCACAGTTTTTAATTCCTAACAAGAGTTTTCTGTGATATCATATCTTGTGTTGTGTTATTTACTTTCATGTATGTTTCTTGAATGTTTACACATGTAAAGAACTTATGTTATGATTTCACATACATAAAGAAAGATGAAAAGATAGATAGGTGAATATACAAATCTGATGACACAAAGGTTAATGGGCTAATCACATAAAAAGTTGTAGAGGTACTGATTCAGCCCTCCCCTCTCAGTACATCATTCCAGTAATTCCAAAAATTGGTATCAAAGCTAAGTCTCTTTCTTGAAAGGCTTAAAGACTTAAGATAAAAGACAATGGAAAAGTAAAAACTGGACAAGACTATTGAGAATGATCAGTTACAAATTCAGATTTACTATGAGTAGTACAAAGAGGCAAGAGTAAGCATGAGAAAGTTTCTTGATGAAAGAAAGATTATGGAAACTAGGCTTAATGAGAAATATTATCAAGAAGAGGAGATCCCAGATTACTTCAACTCAGCTAAATCGACAACAAGAAAAGCACCAGACACATCAGTAGAAGAGATTACAAGTCTACAAGAGATCAATATACATCTGATGGAGCAAATCAAGATGTTCCAAATCAGTCAAGAGATGTAGATGGTAAAAATGATTGATGTCATGAATGATTCAAGAAAAGATGAATCAGAGAGAACATTGGCTATTGATGATAGGAGGAAAATTATAGAAAAGCTACAAGGAAAAGAATTAGAGATTCAAAGACTTACTGATCATCACCATGAGATTACCAATCAGATTATTCTTATGAGTCAAGAAGAAAACAAATTAAATACTAAACTCATTGAAAGAATATATATCATCGGTGAGCTAAGGGAAGAAAATGAGAAGCTAGAGCATGAAGTTAGAATTCAGAATCAACACAATGAATTAATCAAGAAAGATGAAGATAGCAATAAAAGAATGGATGATTTCCTTGACGGCCAAAGAAGATTCAACAACTACACATGTATAGGGTACACCGACAATGGAGAATCATCTAATCAATCAGATCAAAGGAATGTTTATGCAACTCCAAGAACCAAGAAGCTATCATGAAATCACTATGGAAAACTAGGCCACACCTCAAAAATTTGCATAAACAAAATGAAAGGTATTCCTCAATCACAATCTACTTTCATTGGTAATTGTTATAAATGTCACAAGAAAGGACACAAGGCACATGAAAGAAAATCCAAGGTGACAAATCCAAAGAAGGAAACCTACATGGAAAATTACTATCCTACCTGCAAAATGAATGGACACCAAAGAACCTAATAATGGCTAAAAATCAAGAAGAATCGGTAACTCATATGTTTGGGACTATAACACATGGCTAAACTGCACATCATGTGGAAGGTATGGTCATATTTCTGCCAACTATATGAGAAAATGGACTAGAAGACCAAGAGGATGGACCAATCCAGGTATGGCATGTTTACATTATCATAAGGTTGGACATGTGGTAAAAGATTGCAAAGACCGACTGACAGACACAAGCACTTATCCCAATGGAAACACCATTGATGACATCAAGAAGATGAGAAACAAGATGTGGAGAAAAGCTACAAAAATTGAAGGTTCTAGAACAAGCAATGCAAATGATGACACCCCATCCAATGGATCAGGTGGCATCGCTATTCCCAACTAAATTGCACAAGTATGTATGGAACTGCATTATGACAAGTTATATTATGCATCGGTTCCATTACACATTGATAATATTGACAAAATTAGCATTATTGAAGATGCACTATATTGTTACTTGTAATATTATTGAAAAAAACAATTCCATCGGTAAATGGGTACAAATAAGCATCGGTGAACACACATAGTAAAGTTGACACTACTTACCGAAATGTATTAGGCATTACACAAAATCCAAGTCGCTAAGCATAACTGATAGACATCAGTGATCTTTGAGCCAACAAAATTTTTTGTCACCATTTTACCGACAATCATCGGTGAAATCACCAAAGTTGGTAGCTACCCTGAAACTTTGTGCCTACATCGACGATGTTATTTATGCCTCAAATGATGAACTTAGTCTTTGTATACCAATGAGTTGTTGGGCATTAATGATAACTTAGGGCACAAAATTTATAAAAGTGTGATGGAAGAACTCATTTTGCACCCGCAATCTTTGAGCAAGAAAGCAGAGCTAAGTAGAGAAATTGAAGAGCAGATTGAAGTGCGACCTCAACAAGATTCCAACATGACTGAAAAGATTCAAAAGTGATCACAGAGATTCAGTAAGTACATACAATCACTGACCACACTATTTAAGTTACAGAAATCCCTAAATTTAAAAATACAATGGCATCTACTTCAAGAAAAGAAAAAATGAAAGAGGATTAGAAGAAAATGATTAATCTTATTAGCAATAGTACTTGTGTTGAACCTAAATACAAGTTACACCAAGAAATTACATCACAACCTGATGATTCTGGACCATTCTCTTGAATCCCACCTAGGGTTTTGCTGGTAGAGGATGTAAGGTCCTATATGTTTGGAATAGGATCACTGAGAGGGGGGGGGGGGGGGGGGGGGG
>MU224050.1:3576408-3603039 GCA_018584345.1 Thuja plicata | reverse complement strand
TGCATTCTAATCATAGTAGTTTAATCATTTGGAGAAGTTTGAGACTAGTTCTTCATACTAGCTCTTGAATCTCTCTTCTTGCATATTAAGATCTTGCATTTGCATTGGGGATCATTGCATTTTGAGTGTTTGAGAGAGCACACCTACATATATTTATCAAGAGAAAATCAAATAAGTAGTAATAGGGTGCAATTTACTTATTTTTAGCTCAATCTGATGTTATGTTGAGTTCTTTGTTGCTTGCTTGCTTTTTCATGTGATTTTGAATTGATGTGCTAACCCACTAATGTTTGCATGTTTGAGCTTGCTCCCAACAGATTGAAGAATTCCTCATACTACATTCTGGCATGCCCAGTGGGACCTATGTCCCTAAACACCTTCTAATTTCTTCTCTATTTCTTTCAAATTTTTCCCAAAACGTGAATCAGTGTTTACGTTTCACGTAGAGGCGTCTGCGCAAATGCCGATTCTCACTGAAATGTCATTCGGCATCTGCGCTAAATTAGCGTCTGTGATCTAAACTATCGTTTACGCCTGGAATTATTAATTTTAGATTTTTCAAACTCTACTTTTCAATTTTTTGAGATTCACTATATTTTTCACAGCTTTTAAGGTTTTAGCATTCTATTTTTTATCAGAGATTCATTTTCACAATGTGTCGTAATGCTAAAATTTCATTAAAAGTGAACAAATCTTGCATGTTTCTTAAAAACACATTAGCTTTCTAATATTTGGAAAATCTAAAATGGCTAAATTTGATCTGATTAAAGACTAGAAAGAAGAAAAGTGGCTTTATTTGCTAGTTATTTGTGTTTGCAGGTACATCAGCATCTGCATAAATGCCAGTTCATGAACAAGAATCTATGATTAACAAATCGGTGTCTATGCTTAACCAGCGTCTACGATCTGTAAACCGGCGTCTTCGACTGGTATAACATTTTTCAGGTTTTTTCTGTGTTTTTAGCCTATTTTCTACTTACAGTCATTTTTTAGGCAAAATCTAGAATCTGCATCTGCACCCTGAACTAGCGTCTGCACTCTGTTTAAGTTGGATTTATCATATGCTAACAAGTGTTAAGTGTTTCTTGTATTTTTAATGCTTTCCAAAGGCCAAACTTGAAACTACTAACCAATTTTCTTACAGCACCGCTTGTCAAAGACACAAATTCA
Organism: Thuja plicata; assembly: GCA_018584345.1. Taxonomy (NCBI): domain Eukaryota; kingdom Viridiplantae; phylum Streptophyta; class Pinopsida; order Cupressales; family Cupressaceae; genus Thuja; species Thuja plicata. The sequence goes on along the minus strand of MU224050.1, from coordinate 3,601,869 downwards.
AAACTACTTACATTTGTCTTGCAGGTTACCTCAGATCTACATCAACCAAACGATTGTGTTTGTATTAGTCTTTTTAGGCACCTAGATTAATTAGTTAGTTTTTTTTGTTTAATCCTAAGTGAGTCTAGGGGATTATGCTCTCTTCCCTTTTGGGAAGATCAAAAACCTAGACACACTAAGTGTTGAAAAATTGAATCTTTTGGAAAGAACAAAGCGTGTCTTGCGTGTTTGTGGAGAAAATGATATTGGATAGGAGAGTACGCTCTTTTCCCCTTGTGGGAAAATAAAAAATCTAGACTCCTTTTTGTTGCTAATTCAGGTTACTATGAATCCTTTAGATGGGCTTGCCGGTTGAGGAAAAAATCTCCTGGGAACAACCCACATGAGAATGAGGTGTAAGCCACACCACTCTAACTCATGTTAATCAAATTTACTCCTTGGGGTTAAAGAATCAGGAGTCAATTGGCATTTGAGCTTATACTCAGCTCTTGTCTAACTTAAGCGCGGTCTCAATCACATTTACATGACCACTTTTGTCAAGACACTCTATGGGGCTATACACCTGAATCGTGCTTGTGCGGACATAGAGGATACAATTGAATGGAGAACCATACTAAACACTCTAGGATTAGAAGCTACCTGGAACACCCCTGAAAGGTGATAATGCTTGTCAAAGGAAGATAGTAACTTCCCCAAGATCACTCGTACATTCATGTCACCCTGAGCGTTTGGAACTGGATAATACGGTGTCATGACTAGAGTCATTGCATGCTTAGTGATGGTCATATTCTGATTATCTCTTGTGTGTGTGCCTAAGCTTACGAGAAAGTATTTTCATGCTATGTCAATTCCTTAGGTAGATTTTGTGCTTGAAGTTCTTGAAGAACATTGACAAATCTAAAACACAGACAGAATATCCAACATTCAAATTTGTCACATTCTTGTATCCTTCAAGGTTGCTTTGTCCCTTGTCAGATTTTTTTTAGACACATGCTTGTTATTTTCCGGTTTGATTATGTTGAAATTGGTTCTTTCCATAGAACAAATCTATTAAAAAATTAGAACAAGATCAAGCTTTTTGTCAGATTATCAAAACAACATCCTTTTGCAAAAAAAATTGCTTTTATGAGATATGTCCTAAAAACTTCAAACTATTCATCCAAGATCAGATCTACTTATAGGACATGACCGACTCCAAGAAGCATAAGAAGGTGGAAACTCCATTACCACCCATACAAAGAGAATAGAAAAACACAACCCGAGAGGCTACCAAGTACCAACACATTATCGATTCTGTCAAGCAAAAAATCCATAAACGAGAACAATTTGAAAAAGTGATTTACAACAACAAGGTTGCTTGTTTCATGGGCAAATATCATCTAAACTCTGCTTTTGTTGGAGTTGAACAATATGAATAGTTAGTTTACCACAACAAACACAAGTTCCTCCTCTTCTTAAGCTCACTTAGCTTGCATTTTATGACCTCACTTAGGTTGTCATCTTTAGGAACACATCACACACTCATCCTAGCATGATCTTTCACTAATCAAATCAATCCTATTCAGCCTAACATCATCCTAATCATCATCCAAATCATCCTTGATCACACCCCTCACTTGCTATTGTATACCCTTTTGAGTTGCTAAAAACCTACATCTTAATCAAACCCCATCCTTGAGTGTCCTTAAACTAAGAATTGTTTAGGATAATCCCCTTTGTCTTTTGTAACCTCATAACCTTGATCAAAAGGTTGGTTTGCATTAGCAAATAATATTGTTCACCGAAGACCACAAGTCTGTCTTAGGTAGATAATCATATCCACTTGATCCTACACTAGGGAAAGCAACCCTTGATCCTTGCATACATCAAGTCATCCTTAATCCATATAAGCATATCCATCCTCTTAAGCACATCCTAATCCTAGTATCATCATCCTTATTTTCCTAGGTATGTCATTGCATACATCTTGCATCTCATATCCCTTTAAGATAGTCATTTCATGCCACCTATCACATGAGCCACTAAGAAGAGGAAGAACATGGATCCTAATCTTGCCGCTAGCTCATCTAATCCATCTAATCAAATCAAACATATCTGGGTAGACACTAATGAAACTCCCACTCTAAGTACCATGGAAACATTTATCAACCACCCAACACTTGTCCACATGGTAAATGCCATGAGTGGATGCAACAGTAACCAGGTACTCTTGGACATCCAACAACAAGGACTTCAACTTCCATCTTGGATTATACCCACACTTGTCACACAACCTATGGCACTTCCAGGGGAACATCCTTATCCCACTAGAAATGAATTTTTTGATCCACTTCAATGAGCCCTACAAGTGGGAACTCTTCTTGTGCAAGTAGTTCATCCCTCCATTCCACCTTCCATCATACACACAACACCCACACCTACCTCAAGAGCCCCGCCTCCTGATGCCACATCAACAACACAAGAAATACCCCCTATCACTATGCAAGCACTTTTGTAAGCCATAGTCACTCCTCTTTTGCAAGCAATCCCAACATTCATTGCAAACTTTCCACCAGCACCAGTCAGCTCACAGCAAACCACCATTCCACCTATTCCTACTCAACCCATTCAAAGTGCTACAACTAGTTCACAACATCTAAGCACCGAAGTCTCCATGCCTATTCCACCTTTCTTCACCACAAGAATGCCACCTACCAACGCCTACAACCAACCCTTATTTCCGTAAGGGTCCACTTTTCTCGCTCCACTAGCAATGCAGTCACAACAAATGCCAGCAGTTCCACCTCAAACATTGTTCAACCCAAATCCCCCCATCCTACAACCATCCATGAATCCCTTCATCGTACCCCAAATTCCCATCTAACCTATCCAACAATAGCAACAGTAACCTATCCAACAACAACAACCTATCCAACAACAGTAATAGCAACCTATCCAGCAACAATAGCAACAACAACCTAACCAACAGTAACAAATCACCAACCCATTCACATCCCAAGCGCAACAACACCCAATTAACCCCTTCGCAGTTGCATAGCCCACTATCCAAACTACACAGTAGCCACAATGACAAATGCAGGGGGAAAATCCCCTCATGGCACAACCACTGCAACAGTTTGCTAATCCTTTTATCCAACCCATGCAACAATAGCAAACTCATTCCACCAATTACATAGCCATGCCATCTTTCGCTGCATCACAAACAATTCCCCCTCCACAAAAATTTCTCACTGGGGGCATTCCGCTGCAAACCACTTATGTAGGTGTGCAAAAGGTTCATCCCACCTATCCAATGCTGCAACAAATAGAAGCATATTTCCAACAGTTGCAGCAATCTTATCAAGCACCAACACCTCCTCCATTGTAGTTTTCCACTCAACCACAACTTCCACCAGAACAATCTGTATACGTTGAATAGCAACCACCCTACCAAAAACCAAAATATCCCCCACAAAATCCTCCATACTCACCATTCAATCCATATCAGGCAGAAGGAAATCCTGCAATCATGATCAACAATCCTCCCCCACAAATCAATCATGAACGGGAGGAAATGAAGAATGCTCTGAAGGAGCTAAAGGCTGGGACAAAAGCTAAAACATTCAAGTTTGAGGAAGTGTGTCCTTATCTGTTTGACCGATCCATCACTGCTATACCCTTCCCCAAGCACTTTGAGACCCCAAAATTTGATAAATATCAAGGGAAGGGCGATCCTGTGAGTCACATAAAATAGAAGTGGCCTATAGCGATAACTTCCTCATGAGACTATTTCCCAAAAGCTTGGGAGGCACTGCTCTTGAATGGTTCTACAAAATCCCTTACGGCACAGTCTCTACTTTCACAAAATTATCTAAAAAGTTTGTGGCCCAATACGCACATAATGTCAAAAATGAACTCTCACTCCTTGACCTATGCAATTCCAAACAAAAGGGAGGAGAAAGCCTGGCCGATTATCTTTAGCACTGGCAAGGGCTTACTACAAGGTTGTCTTACCAACCCCTAGAGCAACATCTTATCAAAATCTTCATTAATAACCTTCATCCTAAGCTTGCCTATCACATGTGCATGAACTGTATACAAACTTATCATGACATTAGAATAAAAGGTATGGACCTTGAATGAGGCCTTGTAGAAGAAGGTACCATTAAGCACTATAAAGAATCCCAGCCTGACAAACATAACAATGATCGATCATGATACTAGAACAAGAACAAAAATGCGATAACAGATGGAGCCACTGACACCAAACATTTTCAAGTTGTGGTAGCTAGTCCTAATGCACCTACGCAGACTTATCAGCAAGCACCACCAATGTACTCTCAACCTCCTCCCATGTATCAACAACCCACTCCCATGTATCCTCAACCAACATATCAGCAAAACATGCACCCTCAAGGTGCACCTATCTATCCTCCTCCAGGGACATCATATCAATACAACTACCAAGGTACTATGAATCAAAAAAATGCTATATCAATCCCGCATGGACAACAAAGACCTCACACTTCAAATATGCCACAATGCATGTTTACCCCTTTGGGAGAACCTATAGATGTCATCTTCTGCAAGTTGGTCCAAGCTAACCAAGTTGCGTATCCTAAAAGATAGCTATTTGATGACTCAACTCCTAAGCCAGCTTGGTATAAAGACAACAAGTACTATGAATACCATCGTGTTAAGGGACACACCACTCTCAAATGCATGAATTTGAAACACTATATCTAGGATCTCATTGACCGCAAGGAGATCAAAGTGGATTCTCCTACCCAATCATCACCAAACATAGGCCGAAAGATTTATCAAAATGCATTCCCTAAACACACTTTCGGTACAGGCCCAGGCAATCCTACTCAATCCTCTAATCAGGGAAAGGGTAAACAAATAAAAAATACCAATAGAGAAGACTATACCAATGCCTATATCAACTATGATAATCTCATCAGCTGCATATCCCAAGTCCAGTCCTCTGTCAATGTCATCCATGTCAAGGGTGCCGATAACCAATGTGCCATCACCACTCATAGAGGTAGGATAATAGTTGTAGGTACTGGTCTCGCCCCATCTGCTGGGACCCAATACAACATTTTGGAACACCTAGGGAATACTCTAGTCCAAATTTCCATCCTAGATCTTCTTCGCACATCACCCACTTATCAAGAGATCCTCAATAAAGCCTTGCAAGAATCCTGTGTTCCCAGCGACATCAACCTCACTAAATTCCAAAACCTTGTCGGAGACCTGTCTACATATTGTGGGGTCTCCTTTAGTCTAGCAGACGTACCCTCAGAAGAAACTGACCATAATCTCCAACTTTGTATCGCTGTCATGGTTAAAGATTTTGCCATCAAATGGGTCATGATAGATAATGGATCGGCCCTAAATCTGTGTACTCTAAAATTCATAAAATAGTTGGGTTGTACTGAGGCTGATATAAAAAATGATGTCATCACAATAAAAGCATATGACAATCTGGAGCATACTTTTGAAGGCACCATATCATTGCCCATTCAAGTGGGCCCAGTTATCTAGGATACATTATGTCATGTTGTTGATCTTGACCTCCCCTTCAACATCCTCCTCAGACACCCATGGATTCATTCTATGCAAGCTATCCCATCCACCTACCATCAGTGCATCAAATTCCCATATAGAGGCACTGAGATCACCATGCGCATAGATCCCAAGCCCTTTACATACTGCAGTGCATTAGAGACATCCTTTCCACATTCCAATCACTGTCCTAGGATTGATATTGGCACCTCTGTCACGAGCTCATCTCGAATCCATTCAGAAATAGAAACAATCCTCTCCTCCACCTTTTCCATGGTCAAGATCAACAATAAAGGTTGTGGTGAGTATACTTTATCTGATGCCTTCATAGTTGGAGCACTACCAATTGATCCGCACACTCAAGGCCGCCAGCTTAATCTAAGCAAAACAAAGTCAGAGACAACCAAGGAACTACAATTTGGTTCTACCACTTTTATATCAAAAGGTACTTTGACTGGCTAGGAAATGGCACCAAACATCAACCAATGGCTATATAAAGATCCGCCACCCAAGGACACAAATTGCCTCAATTACTTCAAAGATAAGTATCCCGCAACGCACAAATTGGTGATAGAAAAATAGAACTACCAAGGAGGTGGCCTTAGTTATGAAGAGCAAGGAATGAAAGATCCTATTATTCCTACCTGACTAGAAAAGCACTTGGGCCTTGGCATGGGCTCTGACATGAATGGGGGCACCAACGATTTCATCAACTATTCCTCTTGTCCATCCCTGGGAGAAATCACTGACATCGAAGATATCCTAGAAGAGAAAGTTGTGAGAGCCTATGATGATGTTTTCAATGATGAAACCTTCCTAGGCAATGTTTCCCTACAACAACTGTCCATCCTCTTCATTGACCTTCCCCTCTGCCATCCTGAACTCATAGACTAGGACCAACCAAGTGTCGTACATGTTGATGAGTTCCAAATTGAGGACACACTCCTAAGCTTTATGGGAGTAATTAAGCAAAGTAGTGACTGGGGGCAAGACCCAGCATATGTCTACAAACTGGACCCAAAGGCATACTTTGGGGAAGAGGAGAACTCTAGCCTCAAAAATGACACAGAAAACAAAAATAAAAAAGAGAAAACTCGATCTCCTAGTGAAAACCCCTCTGGGAGGCTATCTGATCATGAAAAAGTAAAAGCAAAGGGCATATCCCCTAGTGAAAACCTCTTTGAGGCACCAAAGGATGAAGATTCTCCTCTTCCTCTTATCTGAGATTACAGGCCTGAACAGTCATCAATCCTCATTGAAGAAGCAAAACTTGTCAATCTGGGTACCAAATAAAATCCTACCATCACATACATAGCAACATCTTTGACTAAAGTAGAAGAAAGTGATCTTGTCACTTTATTAAAGGAATCCATCAACATGTTTGCATGGTCTTACTCCCACATATCGAGGTTAGATCCCAACTTGGTGGTTCACCATCTAGCAGTGGACCCGAACATCAAACCTGTCAAGCAAAAGCTCAAAAAGATGCACCCTAAAGTGGCACTACTTGTCAAAGGAGAGCTAGAAAAATTACTCCAAGCGAAGATCATCCGCCCCATTGACTATTTTGACTAGATCTCTATTATGGTGCTCATCTCTAAGTCTGATAAATCAATCAAGATATGTATAGATTTCAAAGATCTCAATAAGGCATGTCCCAAGGACGATTTCACCTTGCCAAACATAGAAATGATTATGGATCTCACAGCAGGACATGAGATGTTGTCACTCATGGATGACTTTTCTAGATATAATCAGATCCACATTGCAGAAGAAGATCAGTGTAAGACAGCATTCACAACCCCTTGGGGCACCTTCTGCTATAACATGATGCCTTTTGGCTTAAATAACGCTGGGGTAACCTATCAAAGAGCCATGACTGTCATTTTTCATGACATGATTCACAAGATCCTCGAAGACTATGTGGATGATATCTTGGAAAAATAGGTAAAAAGGGAAGATCAGCTAAAAGTTCTGGAATGCGTCTTTGACAGAATTGGACACTACTTCTTAATGCTCAACCCTATGAAATGTATCTTTGGAGTCACATTTGGAAAACTCCTAGGGTTTATTGTATCTAGACGAGGCATTAAAATCAATCCAAGGAAAGTACAAGCTATCATAGAGATGCCTCCACCAAAAACACTCTGATAGCTATGCAGCCTCCAAGGAAAGCTACAATCTGTGTGCCATTTCATCTCTCAACTAGCAGACAAGTGCCAACCATTCACTCATCTCCTGCGAAAAGACAACACATTTAAGTGGGATCCTCAATGCCAGAAGAGTTTTGACAAAATCAAAGAATACTTGGCTAATCTGCCCATCTTGGTACCACCTGTACCTAGTCAACCACTCATCCTATACATTTCTACTACTACCATAGCACTGGGGGCACTCCTCACTCAATTGAATGATGAAGGCAAAGAAAGAGCCATTTATTATATCAGTCGAACCTTAGTGGGTTATGAGCTCAATTATTCTCCTATGGAAAAAGCATGCCTGGCAGTGGTCTTTATCACTCAAAAAATTTTCCACTATATGCTTAGTCACACAACCAAGCTCATTTCAAAGGTATATCCTCTCAAGTACCTACTCTCTAGGACTACACTTACAGGTTGAATGGAAAAATGGGTTATGTTGCTAAGTGAATTTGATATTCATTATGTCGAGAGAAAAGCCATTAAAGGGCAAGTCATTGCCGATCAGCTAGCCAAAGGACCATTGGTAGATGCATATCCTTTGGTCACAGAATTTCTAGATGAGCATTTATACATGATAGAAGAACAACCAACGTGGAAACTCTTTTTTGATGGGTCCTACACAGCTCATGGCGTAGGGGCAGGAATACTTTTTGTCACACCTCAAGGTGACTACATCCCCATGTCATTCAAACTGGGATTTCCCTACACAAACAACATTGTAGAATATGAGGCACTAATCATAGGAATTTGCATGGCCATAGAATGGAACATCACAGATATCTAGGTCTTTGGTGACTCCCAACTCGTCATCAAACAAGTCTTGGATTAGTATCAAACCAAAGATGACAAATTAATGCCATATAAGCAGATGGTTGACAAGCTGAAAGAACACTTCCTCCACTTGTAGATAACACAAGTACCACACTTACAGAACAAAGCTACAGATGCAATGGCCATAATTGGCTCCCTTCTTGAGATTCCTCATGAGTCTACACAATACAAATTCTTAGTTGAGTAACTACATGCTCCCGCTTATGAGAATGATGAATCGAATCGCGTATGTGTCTTGGTTGGTCCCCAGTCCCCGTGGTACCATGATATCCAAGCTTACCTACAAAATGGTATCATATCTCCTCATCTCACTACAAACCAATGCCAAAACTTTATCCGTAGAGCATCTCGTTACACCCTCGTAGCCAATACCCTTTATCATCAAGGTTATCACAATGTGCTCTCTAGATGTCTAGATGAAAATGAAGCTGCCCAAGATTTACAAGAGGTACATGCTGGAATCTATGGTGCCCACATGAGTGGCATGGTCCTAGCCAAGCAACTTCTACGTATAGGGTACCATTGGCCTACAATAGAACATGATGCTTGTGATTTTGTTAAAAAGTGCCTACCTTGTCAACAGCATGCTAATTTGATCCATGCTCCTGCTCAGGACCTCAGACCTATTGCGCCTCCTTGGCCCTTCTCTTATTGGGGTTTTCACCTCATTGGTAAGATTACTCCCCTCTCTTCTAAAGGCCACAAGTACATAATCATAGCTACGAAGGTACTTTACAAAGTGGGTCAAAGAAATTCCGCTCACACTCACTATAGGTGTCTAGATATCCAAATTCATCCTCTACCACATCATTTTCCACTTTGGCATACCCTCCACCATCTTCATAGATCACGGTACACCATTTGAAAATCAACACATCAGTGATCTCTGTGCTCACCTCCATATCCATCACTGTTTCTCCAGTCCATATTTCCCACAAGGTAACAGGCAAGCTGAGGAAACTAATAAAACCATCCTCAAAATCCTCAGGAAAGTTTTCAATGATACTAGTCATGACTGGCATCTCCAGATCAATCCTTCCCTCTAGGCATATCGCACTTCCTAACATACTCCTACTGGCACTACTCCCTACTCCCGAGTCTATAGTGCTGAAGTAGTCTTACCAATTGAGGTTGAACTACCCTCCCTCTGAGTATCACTAAGAGGCCTGATTGATGATGAAGATTACCAGGTAGCATGACTCACACAACTGGATCTCCTAGATGAAAAGTGTCAGCAAGCCTATGATCACTTGATTGTTTACCAGAATAGACTCAAGTGGAACTATAACAAGAAGGTCCACCCATGCCAGTTCCAGGTAGGGGACCTTGTGCTAAAAGAAAATTAGAAAGTGGGTAATGATCGGGAAAAGAAAGGCAAGTTTGAAGTCACTTGGCAAGGCCCATATGTTGTCACTGCATGCTTCAATTCTAGGGCATATCAACTCTCCACTCTTGAAGGAGAACCATTGAATGATCCTATCAACATCATTCATCTCAGGCACTTTTATGCCTAATGGCTGGTTGTTCATTCCAATTATCTGAGAAAATCCATAAAAAGTATAAAAAGTCCTGAAAAAAGCACAAAAACAACGAGAAACAGTCTTGAAAAAATCTCTAAAAAGGTGAAAAATGAAGCTGAAAAAATGGTTGTCCCAGTAAAAACCTGGTAAACAGGCACTTAGGCAATATCAAAAAAATTAAAAAAGTCAAAAAGATCCAAAGAAATCAAAAAAGAAAAATAAAGAGAAAAAATTTCGTCCAATGGTGAAAACTTGGCAATCAAGCGCCTTGGACAAGTATGGGTGATGAAAACCTGGAAACAAGCATCACACATAGTGGACCATTCCATTATCTATCAAAATCTCTTCTCCCTCCATCACCAACACCATCTCCTCATTCCCTATATTCCCTGGGTGTTCACATATCATACGCACTAGTCCGCAATGATCTCCCTATCTCGTATCTTGAGCTTTTGTACACATAATCTTGTATATTATTGTCCATACATTGTACTATCCAAAGCCCTAAGCATCAGTCCTATATATTTCTCATGTCTTGAGTTACTCCTTTTCAGACCCTACATTGGTTCTATGGTTTTCTTGTAGTGCGCATTTGATCAATCAACTTGGTAAGTCCCATCTTTCTGGAAATGAGTCTTGAGGATGTATCCTTCCTCTCGTCAACTTAAATTTAGATCATCATCATCTCTGGGTTCTTGTAGGATGTATCATTCCTTGTGAACTAATCAATCAGCACACACAACTATCACATGCACCAAGACAAGTAATATGATCCAATCAAAATCTCAGTAGCAACCTTTGTACGTAATCGATGTAACTATTCGCTTGTAATTAATCCACTTAGTTTGATCCTTATACATTCGTGATGCATTCCATCTTCCTGTCATCATGCTAACATCCTAAGTCATCATCCTACTAACATTCCCTGCCCGATCCTCCATAGTCCACCCATCTGGTTTATCAGTTGATTGTGACACACAAAAAAACAAAAAACAAAACATAAGTGAGTCCCATTTGCATCCATTTCATTACCTCTAGTATCATTATGACATCCATAATTAAAATTCAGTTACATTATTCATTGTTTTAGATTCATTAGACTCATTAGATTCATCATTTAGATTGCATTAGATCCATCATTCATTATTTAATTGCATTAATCATCATGTCAATAGTTAGTATCATATTAGTCTTGCATTGTTAATCCATTTTAGGTTCATTTGAGTCATCTTGCATTGTTACTCCATTTTTAGGTTGATTTAAGTCATCTTGCATTGTTAAATTCATTTTATCATTTTGCATAATTAAGTCATTTTAATCTTTAGATTCATTTAGATTTTATTGTTCACTCATTTGCACATTCATTTTAAGTCATCTTGCATTGTTAAATTCATTTTATCATTTTGCATAATTAAGTCATTTTAATCTTTAGATTCATTTAGATTTCATTGTTCACTCATTTGCACATTCATTTTAATTCATCTTGCATTGATCATCCATTTTAGGTTCATTATCTTGCATTGTTAATTCATCTTGCATAGTTCATCCATTTAGGTTCATCTCACATTATTACAACATTTAAATTCATATACCACTAGCATAAGCAATTCATTTAGATTCATTTTAGTCTTGCATTTGTTAAAAAATCATATAGATTCATTTGGCATTCATATACATATACATAAAACATCAGCATATATATTGCATACATCATAAAAACACATCACATCCTGCATCCACACACGTCAGTACATCATATATATATAAGCATCATCCATTCTACATAAGTCATACATCATATATACATAATCAAGTCATCCATATGCATCACATCCTGCCAGCATCAAATATTAGTAATCATATAATCATATGCATCAACACATCATATAGATCATACATCATAAGCATCAATAGAGTCCTCATCATATATATATTAATGTTTTTCAATAAAATACATCACATGCACCTCAGTGCCAATATACATGTATAATATCAAAAATGCAAAACTGTGTGTCAGTTGATCCTCTGATGGATCATACTAGAGCCTATGATGAACCACCTCCCTACCCTAGTGGGGGATGTGGTGGCATCCCCATTGATCCCTGTGATGCTGAAGTCCATAGTGTGCTCTGAGAACATGACCTCTCTGAGTAGTCTCATCTTTGTCCCTCAGGAACTAGCTGATGATAGAGTGCTCTGTAATGGGATGCGTCCCTGCCTGCCCTATTCGCATCTCTATGAGCTACGAATGCCTCGGCCACCACTTGTCCAACCCCACCTACTATAGCTTCCTACTTGGCAATGTCATGCTTAGCTTGATACACCTCTACCCATCGCAATGTTGCATTCCTCTCTAAGGTCAATGCATAAATCTGCTTCGTAGCCTACTCCATCTACAGGGTCAGCGTATCCATCTGGCCCATAAGTGTATCTATCTTGGTACGCAGGTCTCCCACATCCCGTGTCAGGTCCACCATCGCAAAATTGCCTGAGTCCACCCGGCCTTGTAAGGTGTCCTATGCACCCTCTGCCCTGTCAACTTGTGTTGTCTCTGCCATCAACAACCCCTGTATCTGAGCAATCTCTACATGCAGGCTCGTGTCAGACACCACCACCATGTCTAATAAACCTCATAGTCTGGTGCACTCCATTTGAAGACTATCTCACTCTATGATGACAGTATCATAGGTCTCCTATGCTATGTACCCTGTGGGTGGCCCCTGTAGCCCCTGTACTTATGGTGGCATTGGTGGTGCCTATGTCTGTACTTGTGGTGGCACTGGTGGTGCCTATTCCTGATCCTATCCTTGTGTTGGTAGGGGCCCTATGGTCCCTCATCCTATACCTGTGCCTCAGTCCAAGGTCTCACCTGTCTCTATAGCCTCCTCCTTTGACATGCTATCGAGGTCTCGAAGGCATCCCCGATCTCTGTACCATCATCCACGTCCAGGTCCCTTGTCAGCTGCTCATGATCAACCACCTAAGCCAGGTCGGTCAGTCTCACTGGTGTGTGCACCACCCACCATGTTGCATACTCTGGGGTCATACCTACATCCATGATGTTTGGTCGTGCCACAAAGTCCAGCTATATCATATCCCTCCAGGATGCCCTCACTATGAGAGCATCCATGTACCTGTCCCAAGTTCCTACCTCCCTGGTGACATGAGGATGTAAGGCATCCTCTGCCACCACTCCCTGCTGCAGCCCAAACTGTTGCATGACCCTGGCTGGCATGTACCTTTCTATTTGGTGGATAGTCCTCCCTAGTAGAAAGAAATCAGTCTAAACATATGAGAGGTATAAAAAGTCCTCAAATATGTCCTCCACTCTTGCTACCCAGTCCATAACCCCCCATGGCTCGCATAGCCTGTATGGGGTCCAACAGAAAACCTGTACCTCATCAAAAAGTCACTGCCAATATCCAGTATGGCCAATAGAGGTGTATCTCAAAGGGAGCCTATATCTATAGGTATAGGGCTCCCCAGGCTGATGTGACTCCCTAACCCTCACCAATCAGAATAGTACAATGTGCTCCCAAGCCCACACTAACATTAGAGTCACCCCGGTCCCCATGTTGCATGCCTCACGGTACGCACCCATGTGTAAATCATGGTATAGTTGTCCTAGGACAACATACACCCAGCAATAAGAGGTCCCCTCCTCCAAAATTTGAGCTAGCGCCCATGACCAGCCCATACCAAAATCGTGTCCTGCCAGATCCCCTAACATCCACCCCTCGATCAATCCCATAATATAGAGAGCTATCTGTCTCAGTCTCCTATCCACTGCTGGCTGCCAAGGCATCCAAGTACAATACATCAGGATCTACCTCATTGACTGCCTGAATGCAATCTCCATGTAGTGGTCACTGTCCTCCAACCTGTATCGAGGAATCACCCCTTGGATAGGTATCTGTAGAATACGCCAGACGTCCTCTAGGGTAATGCTTGCCTCTCTAGTAGGCAAATGAAAAGTGGTGGTGTCACTATGCCATCGCTCGATCTGGGCAGTCATCATCCCATTATGCGCCTATAGCCTAGGCCAATGGGGCACATAGTCTAACCCAACTACCGCTAGTAATCCCCAATTGTCCTCCGTCAGCTGCGACTCCAACTCCATAGTAGGAGGCCAATGCTCTCGTGATCCCAATGGTGGGAACTGCTCCTGCGAGAATTTTAGAATCCACCATGTCAGACACCTTTTCTTCTAGTCCTAGTCTAACCCTTCCCAAAGTGGGGCATCTTGTCTGTAGGTTTTATGCTGACCCATCCCTGGCCCCTACTGGGTCTCCCCTTTTCCCTCCTTTTCAGTGTTTGCCCTTTTAGGCGCATACACTGGTTCAGCCAGAAACATCGGTTCCTACACCGACGTCTTTGATGTGCTTTTCTGCAGACTAGCATCTTCAAAGATGCGGGTCTGGGTCTAGCATCTTTGAAGTTGCTGGTCCAGCACCATGAGCTTCGGAGACATTGATCCAGGGATCAGCGTTTGTGAAGACATTGATCCAGGGATCGATGTCCTTGTAGATGCTGGTTTGAGAACCGGCGTCTTTGGTCCAAAATCCATTTTACCCCTCATTAATGCCCTATCTACCCCCCAAAGCATTAAATAATATTAATAATAATAAATGCGAGGTCTTAGCTAGCCCACTCACTAGTACCAATCGCTCGGCGGGCCTCCTGTGTGTGTGCATGCGCTCTCCAAGCTGCCCCTTCATCCTCTCGTCAGCCATCTTTTCACTCTAGAGATCAAGTTTCACTATTCACTATTCACTATTCACAAATGACCTTCTTTAACCCCCCCAGCCCCTCTTATAGCGGTCATTTTCCCCAAAAAAAAATTTCCCACCCCCGTTTCCCCCCGCCCGTGTATATTTTTGTATATATCGTCTTGTTGTAAAGCTGAAATACGTATAAAATCTAAAAAACATTTAAAAATTGCAAAAATCCAAAAAATTCTAAAAATTCTAAAAATTCCAAAAATATCAAATATTCTCAAAAATCATGCAATAAACCCTTCGTTCTTTTCGCATTGTTCCAGATCTTAGTTTTCAGCAACGTTTTGACTCATGCGACTGCAACACTAGTTTTCACCAAATCAATTTTGTGACCACCTGTCCTTGCTCTCCATCCTGTTCATAGCTTTTGCCAGTGAATCTCTTTTATCAAATCAAATCCAATCTTTGCCCTTCACGATGCATCCTTCCAGCGTCGGCTTATCAAATCCTTTATCACATCAATCCTGTTCATGGTAAGAACTTTGGACTGCTTGGTCACGAGGCCTTCTTTATTGATTTTATCTTTTTGTGTCAGTTAAAACCTACTCACCACTACCTTGATCTGCTATATCTTGGTGTGTTGTGACTGGTTGCTACTAATACATGCGTCTTTTGCAGTGTGCTTTTGTTTGAGCATCTAGTCCACACAAAGGAATCTTGTCATATGTGTTTTCTAACACTTGATGCATACCTCCTATTGCAATATCAAAATCAGATGTGCTCTCCATATTTTACACACAAATGGATCCCCAATGCTCATTAGCTACATTTAATCTCATTTGCATTTGCATTCTTAGCTGCATTCTTAATTACATTTTTGAAGGCTTCTATTTATTCCCTCCTTCCTTTCCTCTCTCCCATTGTGTCCTTTTTCAAGAAAATCCCACAACATTGTTTTCATTGTGTTCTTTTCTCGAGGGGGCACAACCCCATACCGTCGTTGCTTCAACACGAATCCTAGAAACCCTCTTCCTCTGGGGCAACTCATTTTCTTGTCTTTGACAAAATTTCACTTGCGACGCCACGTCAAAGAGGGGCAAAATGTAGATGTCCAAAAATATTAATATTATTATTAATATTTTTTTCCTATTATTCCTCTAACTATCTAATTCAATCAATTAAATAGTTTCATTTATCAATAGTTTAAATACTATTCTAATGTATTTTATTTAAATACATTTGCCTCACAAAATCCCCTTTTTAATAAATTTATATTTATTAAATCCTCCATATCCCTAATTCTTCTAAGCTATGATTTATTCAAATCTAATTTGAATTAAATCTAAACATATCCTAGAGACTTATTAATCCAATCTAGAGACCTACCCTAAGCCTACCCTATTCCCATCACCTCATTTCCTAAGTATGCTTCCCCACCTAACTATCCTTTAACCATACTTAATGGGTGATTACTAACCTTTTTAAGGCTAATGGAATGCTCACCCACATGGGGAAAGTCTCTCCAAAATGGGCACCCATTACTCTTTAATTCCTTCTTACAATTTTGTCTCCCCTTTTGAAATATTGAGCTACTCAATATTAAATGCCAATTTTGACTCAAAATTGGCCATCTTTTCAAGTCTATGTGTCTCTTATGTGGATGCCACATACGTGCCACTTCATCCAAGCCTCTTCTTCTCTCCAAAAATTCTATAAATAGAGGCCTTCTCCTCTCATATTTTCTTCTCTCATTGTGCATTGTTATTATGCTGGAATTGCTTTAGAATTCATAGTTATTTTCATGCTTATGTTCTTAGTTTCTAGTTTTTATGCTTTCCATTCTTAAATCACTTAGATATTACATGCTAGGTTTCTTTTGGGCTAAAATAAATCATAGTTTCTTGCATTGTCTTGCATTCTAATCATAGTAGTTTAATCATTTGGAGAAGTTTGAGACTAGTTCTTCATACTAGCTCTTGAATCTCTCTTCTTGCATATTAAGATCTTGCATTTGCATTGGGGATCATTGCATTTTGAGTATTTGAGAGAGCATGCCTACATATCTTTATCAAGAGCAAATCAAATAAGTAGTAATAGGGTGCAATTTACTTATTTTTAGCTCAATCTGATGTTATGTTGAGTTCTTTGTTGCTTGCTTATTTTTTCATGTGATTTTGAATTGATGTGCTAACCCACTAATGTTTGCATGTTTGAGCTTGCTCCCAACAGATTGAAGAATTCCTCATACTACAGTTACAAACTCATATTAAATGATAGAGACCTAAAAATTACATTTTTAAAACGGTATAAGAGTTATCTTTCTTTTATTTTTGGTTTGGTTTATTTTCATTACTTTTTTTGGAAGTTATATCCATTTTGGAACAGACTAGTTGAATTCTTTCATAACATGAGCAGTTTTGGCAAACATGCAATAACTTTTGTTTCATTGCTTGGATTTGGCTATAACTTGGGTGAAATGTTTTTAATTCACTGTTATTGAATCCCACCAATGGGATTGGCTTCATTCTTTCATTTGTGGAAGTTATTAATGAATGTTTGAGGATTTCAGATTCTGCCCTAGTTTGAGAAATTGTTTTAAGATTGCAAAATATTTGCATTTATGAGAATAATTGATAGAAGGTTGTAAATGTGAATCCTACCTAAATCACACATATACATGTGATTTTATTCTAGATTCCAATACAAAAAAAAAAATTTATGCATCTTTTAGAGCTTTATTCTCATCTTCCACTCAACAAGAAACCCACCTACAAGATGGTGATAACTTTGACGAGAGGCAGCATACAAAAAGGCAAGAATTATTTTGGACTTTTTAGATTCTTACCATCACTTTTCATATTTTTTAAAAATATGAAATACACAATCTCATCTTCTCACATAATAGAATTGGAACTGCACCATGCATCCAACATAATTGAAATCTATACAACTCAATCTGCCACCACCTTCGAAGGCGATGTTCTTGTAGCTTACGGTCTTGATTATGTCAAAAACCATTCAAGCTCATCAAAAGCACTAATATTACATGTTGATCTCATCAAAAGTTAGGGGAATATGAATATTACAATAAATATCACCAACCAACTAATTGATAAATTTAATGCACACCTCTTTCTTGTTGCAAGTATCCGCATAACAAATTTCACAATAAAGAAGAAAACACAATACGAAAGAGGTGATTGTGATTATTGCCTCCATCTTACAGTGGACACATCTATTCAAACTATTGATAAAGTCTGAAAACAACAAAAAATCATGTTTGACACTACGATAAGTAAACTTATCCATTCACATGTGTATGTGATTTTTGTACTTGTTTAAGAAATACACAACACTTCAATAAGTCATTCTGTTAGTAAGAAACAAGGGTTAATAGACATATAAAACCCTAACATCAATCTATTTCTTTCTAACTAGGATGAGTGTAGAAAATAACATAACAACCCTCAGATTATGCTAATACTAGTGACATAAACAACCTCGCATGAAAGATTCAAGTTTAAAACAACTATTTGATTATTTAGGCATTAATATTAGTCTAAAATGAGCATTATAACCATGCATGAAAGTAACTATGGAGTGTGCATGAAGCTATGATGGAATGGGTAGCATAACAATGCTTTGAGATACTTTCACAATCTTGGTAAAGCAACACTACTATTCAAAAATTGACGCTTATTATGAGCTCCAAACCTCTCCAATTTATAGAAGAATGGGAGAGAGAGAGGGGAGACAAGGTTCATTAATGGAGCCCCTAAGGTCATTAATGAAGTGTAAGAGCCATTAATGCCTTGGAAATTAATGAGGGATGGGAAAAAGGTAATATCCATTAAGGGGCATTAATGAAATTTATTAAGAGGCATGGGAGGGAGTAAGGCTCAACTTGGCAAGTTGGTCCTTAGAGAAGTCAAGCTTGAGAAAGTTGACCTTCTCAAGTAGGTTGAGTCCCTAATCACTTCCTTAATGGAATGTGACATCATTAGGAAGGGGGGTTAGAATTAGATTAGGATTAGAAGAAGGTTTGCAAGGGTGAATGTGTTGGGAAAGGTTTGAACCTAGGGTCAAAGTGGTTGAGTTGGGTTAGGTTGGGGGTTTAGAGGAATATTAATGAAATAAATTAAACTTATTTAATTCATTCAAAAATAGGAAATTTAATTATTTAAACAACTTAATTGCTTTTTAATAATTAAAGGACTATATCCAATTAATTAGATTAATCAAGCTAGGGGATTGGTTCTTTTGCGAGTGAGAAAATGATTTAGGAATTTATTAATTCCTAGTAAATTAATCATTTTAGCCATGTATTTGATCGATTATTAATTTTGGCTAAAGTAATTAACTTAGTGATTTTGATCACCTTAGAAAATTAAATTGATTTGAAGAATTATGCCAAGTAGTAACAGAGTCATTTGGACATAATCGAGGGTATGATCACACTTAGGAAAAATAGGGTCTTTATTCGTTGCAGACCAAATTAGGGTGGTTACATTTGCCCCTCTTTGAACTGACGTGTGAGCAACGCATTGATTCAAAGAAAGTTTTGTTGACTTTAGAAAGTTTGAGAATTCCATTCTTGGTTGTCAAATGAAATGCCAATGAGATCAATCTCACACTTGATCGAACTAAACTGATAGTATTGATTTTGAACTTGATTGTCATCCAAAGATCAATAAAAGACCTTAAAGATACCAATTCTGAACTTGGTTGTCGTCCAAAATTGATAATACTATTTTTGAACTTGGTTGTCATCTAAAAGCCAATATGAAGCTGCTAGGAGCTTAATAAGAATCTTTTAAAATGAGGAAACACAAGATATCTAGCTTATGAGAACCAAATCTTTCTATTCAACAGTTCTGACTTAGTCAAGAAAACTATCATACCCCTAGTTTGTTTGATAACAAAGTCATTTTTAATGTTGTTTCGAGAAAAAATTTGATTGATAATAGTGTGATCATGCCCCCTCAGGAATGAAATCAAAGGAAAAAGAATAAAATCCCTCTATTGAAAGAACGTATCACTTGTAAGGAACGGTTAGATTAGAAAGAATGGATTAGAAGAAGTGAAGGAAGTGGGGGTGTGTGTAAGAGTAAACACAAGAGTACCAAGTTAATCACATTTAATAAAGGTGAGTTCAATTTTGTTCCTGATAGATTAGATATTTTGGGAAGCATGGGTATGTAAATATCTTGGATTTCAGAGGAATTAAAAATAGAAAGGAGTTTGAGCTCAAATCTCTTATGTTGGTCTTTCAGAAATGCATCATGCAATCTCTAAATGTAGCTATATGCAGACTATTAGGACTTGTCACTGATTTGTAGATATTGGAACATTTTTATCATCATTGGGCGCTTTTGGAATGGATACCATCGGATAGTAGAACAATCACTAATACCCACTGATATTATGAAAGTATGAATACTATATTTTATTGGAATGTCAGAAATAGACTTAGGCATCAAGGCATAGAAGCCAGGATATAAAAAATAGTCACCTTCCTTTTATTATATCAGAATCTGTCTAAGGCAAGATATTGAACCCGTAATGACCTTGAAAATTCATATCCTTGGGTACATGATGCTTCGTATACCTTAGTGAGAATCTGAATCAAAAAAAAAACAAGGAGACTGTCTCAAAATCACTATAGTTTATACGTAACTGAGATCGAGATATATGTGGCTATCCACTCTGTGTGGCAGCTCTTACCATAAACATCTATGTTAGGTAAAATTTATAGGATCATATTAGAAGAATCACCATACACAGAAAACCAAGAAAATATTATGCCCCCTATCCTCGTGACTCTTTGTCTTTGCACAGATGTCATTGACTAACTAAGAAGACATAATAAATCACCAATGGTGAATCAAGTGAATAAAACTTATAATTACTTAGATGCCCCTAGTTGAAAAAATCATCGGGACATGAAAGAATCATAATAAAACCAATATTAAACTATGTGTTTAAGTAGTACTTGTTCATTCATTTGTCAAACACAGTAAAGATTCATCAATCAGAAAGTCAGAATACAAGCAATATAGTGTTTCATGTCTGCGCATTGATAGGATAATTCGTTCATGTTTGTGATCCAATATAGCCTTGTAAGAACTCCGTTAATGTAAATGTCATGTCTCGATATGTGATGTTGGAAAAGACACCCTTGTTTTGAAAAGTGACATTGTTTTGCATGTATCAAGAAACATTATGTTCGTGAGGCAAACCGTCCTAGAGAAACCTAGAAAACATAACCAACCATGCTAGCAAAGATGTCCCCAGGGCAGAATGACCTATTCCTAAGATGCAAATGCAGACAAATCCAAGCGAGGATAAGATAGCCATTTAGGAAATGAAGTCATCATTTGAGCACAGGTGTAATTCTGAAGGCCTAGTGTCAGTAATGTATTGATAGATGGAGCATTGAACACAAGTGACACCTGATTGCCAGGTTTTCACCACTTGGCAAGATCTTTTCTTTCTTTTTTGCTACCAAGATGTCTATTTTACCAGGTGCTCATCAAGGCACTTTTCTCTTTTTCAAAATTTTTGCTATTTTTTCTTTTTTGAATGTTTTTGTAGTATCAAGGCGCCTGTTTGCCAGGTTTTCACCAAGAATACCCTTTCTTCAGGTCTTTTTTCACTATTTTTGGATTTCTTTCAGGATCAATTTTCTGAATGTTTTTGGTATTTTCTGAAAACTTTTTGCTGTAAGGCTCTGCTAGCCGATCATCAAGTGTAGAACCGCTTTAAATGTAGAGTGTTGAGAGGATCTAGAAGAACGTCTCCCTTAGGTGTATCTAGTTGATAAGCTCTAGTCCCAAAAGTAGCAGTGATAACATAAGGTCCTAGCTAGTTAGGTTCAAATTTTCCTTTTTATTCTTTGTTAGGCTAGTTCTTAGGATTCTCTTTGAGGACGAGATCTCCCACTTCAAACTTGCGTGGCTTTACCTTTTTATTGTACCCTTTGGACATTCGTGCTTGGTACACCATTAGATGGTCGAATGCCTGTTGTATGTGCTCATCTAGTAGGTCTAAATAATTCACCCGATCAATGCGGTATTGATCATTAGTAACTAGAACTTGTAAAGATATCTGCAAAGATGGGATTTCAACCTTAATAGGTAGTACTACCTCAATGCCATAGACTAGGGAAAATGGCGTGGCTCCAGTTGGTATTTTGATGCTTGTTCTGTAGGCCCATAGTGCCAGATTCAGTTGTAGATACCAGTCTCTGCCAAAATTACTTACAATTCGGTGTAGGATCTTGACAATATTCTTATTAGATGCCTCAACCCATCCATTACCTAAAGGATAATAGATTGAGGAGCAGTGTTGAGTGATATGAAACTGTTCACAAAGGTCATCAATGTCTTGATTTTTAAATTGGCCCCCATTGTCTGTTACAATTGAAGAGGGTATCCCATATCTACAAATAATGTAGTTCAGAATGAACATAGCCACCTATTTTCTAGTGGCTTTGATTAGTGGCACGACCTTGACCCACTTTGTGAAATACTCAGTGGCCGTAATTATGAATTTGTGTCCATTTGAAGAGTTGGGATATATTTGTCCAACCAAGTCAAAGGCCCATTGCTGAAATGGAAAATGTGTTATGAAAGGTATAATTTATCTGGTAGTTGCATGGATAAGATTTCCATGTGTCTGGCATTTATGATAGGTTTTTGAAAACTAAATATCATATTTTTCCATGGTAGCCTAGTAATAGCCTACTCTGAGTAGTTTCTTTGCTAATGAAAAGTCATTCGAGTGTGATCCACATACACCTTCATGGACTTCTTTTAATGCTAGATCGGACTCTTCGAGTTCTAAACACCTAAGAAGTGTACCATTGAGACCTCATCGATATAAGTTATTAGTGATGAGGATATAACGTGATGCTATCCTAATCAAGGCTCTTTTCTCATTTCTGGATAGATCATTAGGAATAGTTTGGTCAGTGAGATAGGCAATGATATTGGCATATCGAGATTGGTCTGGGGTGTTTAAAGCATAGATTACTTGGTATTCAAGGGTATCAAAGGTAGGATAGGATAGTTCTTCCACCAAGAATTCATAGTGGAATTTATGTTCCTCCAGTTGTAACATGGATGCTAAGGTAGCCATAGCATTTGTAGCTTTATTCTCTGATCTTGGTAACTGTTGGAAGGTGACAAAGACAAAGTACTTCTTCAGGTCATCAACCAGTTTCTTGTAGGGTATCAAATTCTCATCTTTCATTTGATACTCCCCATTGACCTGATTGATAATTAGTTGGGAGTCACCATACACGTGTAACTCTACAATCTTCAACTCCATAGCGAGCTTAAGACCATTTACCAATGCTTCATATTCAAAAATATTCTTGGTGCATGGAAACATCAATTTGTAAGATTTGGGAATCTTGTAACCCTTAGGAGTTATGAATAGGACCCCTGCTCTAGAGTCTTGTTGAGTGAATGAACCATCAAAGTACATCTTCCATGGATATTTAGTTAGATGCATGATTGTTTCATCAGGGAATTCAATCATTAAAGGTTCATCATCCTAGAGTGGTGAATCAACCAGTTGATCTGCAAGGACCTGTCCTTTAGTAGCTCTCATTTATACATATTCAATGTCAAACTCACATAGAATCAGGACCCATTTTTCCAAATGCCCTGTTAATGTTTTTCTACGTAGGAGATATTTCAAAGGATCTATCTTAGCAATGAGCCTCACTGTATGTGAAATCATGTAGTGTCTCAATTTTTGTGATGTGAAGATTACTGCTAAGCATGCTTTTTGAATAATGTTGTAATTGAGCTCATAGGAGACTAGTGTTCTACTAATGTAGTAGATAGCTCTTTCTTTCTTTGTTTCATCCTCTTATGCTAGCAATACCCCTAAGGATGTAGTTGTAGCTGAAATGTATAGGAATAATGACTTCCCATGAATAGGCGTCATAAGAATAGGAGTAGCTAGGTATCCTTTCAATTCCCTAAAGTTTGTTTCGCAGTGTTCATCCCATTTGAAGGTAACCCCTTTATGTAGAAATTTAGTAAAGGGTTTTTCCCTATCTGCAAGTTGGGACATGAATCTCCTGATAGACTGGAGTCTCCCTTGTAGTGTCCTCATTTGACTGATGTTGTGTGGAGGAACCATCTCTAGAATAGCTTTCACCTTTGCAGGATCTACCTCAATTCCCTTTGCTGAAACAATGAATCCTAGGAGCTTCCCTAATTGGACCCCAAAGGCACATTTATTTGGGTTGAGCCTGAGTTGGAACTATTCCATACGATCCAAGATCTTTCTTAAGTCATCAATGTGAGTATGTCTTTCTTTTGATTTAGCCAATGTGTCATCCACGTAGTCCTCCATGTTCTTGTGCACCATCTCATGGAATATAGTTTTCATGGATCTTTGATATGTAGCACTGACATTCTTTAACCCAAATGGCATGACATTCCAGCAAAAGGTGCCCCATGCGTATGTAAATGCAGTTTTCTCTTGATCCTAAGGGGTGATTTTGATTTGATTGTAGCCTGAGAATCCATCCATTAAAGAATACATCTGGTAGGTTATTGTGAGGTCTATGATCATGTCAATGTTAGGTAGAGGGAATTCATGTTTCAGACATTCTTTTTTTAAGTCTCTAAATTCTGTAAAGATCCTGATAGATTTATCAGTTTTAGACACAAGGACCACATTGAAGATCCATCCTGCATAGGCAATGACTCTGATAAATCTGGCTTTCAACAACTTCTCTAGCTCTACTTTGACTAATAATGCAACATGAGGATGCATCTTTCTAAGTTTTTGTTTCACGGGCTTGATCCTGGGAGCTATAGATAAGTGGTGCATGATTAGATTAGGATCCAGCCCTGATATATCGGTATAAGACCATGCAAAGTTGATCTTCTTATCTTTTAAGAATTTTGTGAACTGTGTCTTCTCTTCTTCAGACAAAGATTGTGCAAGGTGTACTATTTGAGAATTTTCAATGGTGCCCAAATTTACTGGCTATGTTGGTTCAATCAGTACTGAAGACCGTTCTTGAAAGTGTTCAGAGAGGATACCAACAATCTCATCCTTTGGTGCCTCTGAGAGGTTTTCACCATTGGATACATCTTTTCTTTTTAACATTTTGGGATTTGATACTGCCACAAAGTGGTTTTCACCATCAGTCCTCTCTTTCTTTTTATTTTTTAGTTTTTGAATGAGAAACTTGATATCCTCCTATGACATATTCTCGCTCTTTGCATTGGTGGAAGAAGGGTAAGGTTCACAAGCATTAAGATAGCAAGCTAGGGTATAGTCATTGGATAAGTTGAGGATAGGGGTAGGATCTATTTCAGTCCAATCAATTAGGTCTGGAAGTATCAAAGACAAGGAATCAGACTCTGGGAAGGATAACATCACGTTAGCATCAAGACCATTAACTGACATGATATTTTTTATTAAGTTAATTTCTTCAATGTTTAGATCAATAAGAGTGAGATCATCGTTAAAAGGGTCATTGTTAGTGATGCAGGAGCATCCTGGGTGTAAGGGCAATCTTGCATCACCCAAAAATGTGTTTTTCTATTCAATAAGGGCTATTTTGTACAAAGCTGCTATTTTTGGAAACTTACTATTTTTAGTAAGTTG
>MU224050.1:3526412-3538632 GCA_018584345.1 Thuja plicata | reverse complement strand
TCCAGTAATATTGAATGCCACCGATTGTGCTAGGCATAAATGAATACTCCCCAGTGCCTTCCTATCCAAAATATCCCAATCTTCCTTAGACATTGCTGCCTCTTTCTTGGCTATTCCCTCTAATGGCTGCCATAGATCCTTCTAATAGAGATAGTCCTCCATTTGCATCTTCCATAAATGGAAATTCTTCCCATTAAAATTATCAACCATCAGCCTACCCTCATCTTCCTTTTCTCCCACTTAACTAAGAGACTCTCCCACTAACTCGTGAGACCTGCTTCAGAGAATAGATGAAAGAAAGAACA
Organism: Thuja plicata; assembly: GCA_018584345.1. Classification (NCBI taxonomy): domain Eukaryota; kingdom Viridiplantae; phylum Streptophyta; class Pinopsida; order Cupressales; family Cupressaceae; genus Thuja; species Thuja plicata. Next base: position 3,538,327 of record MU224050.1, on the reverse strand, counting down.
AAAAAACCTCACTCTGATACCACTTGTTAGAATAATAAGCATAAAAAATTCAAATATAAACTCAGAAGAGAACATAAATGACACAAAGATTTAACATGGTTCACCCAATCCCTAGGCTACATCCACCAATAGCGAGTCCAATACTTTTATTATTATCCAGCGATTACAATCTGAAACCTGTAACTCAATACCGTCACAGGAAGCTATGAAAATCCCTCATACATTGAAATCTCAAAAAAAAAACCCTAAGCTCTTTTCACAAGCATATTTGACCTAACCTAATTAGGGAAAAAAATAATCTGACTAATAGAAAATCAATGGTCAACCCTTTACAATATTATTAAATCATTATTAATTAGGGCGAAAAATACTCTGAATATTATTAAATCATTGCTGCCCCAGGACCCCGCAAGGGGCTCTGCCCCCTTGACCCCACCTGGGGCGCTGCCCTAGGACCCCGCAAGAGGCTCAAATAGATATGTCTGGGGGGAAACCACACCGAAAGAAACTGAGTCTGATTAGGCTCCACATACATAACAATGACAATGTTCCCTCTGTGCTTACCATGTAGCTTTGTCATCACTATCATTAATGTCATTGCTCCCTACTTTCTCACTAGTTATTGTAATAGACCTATTGTCTCCCTTCATGATATGTATTCTCCTTACAAGAATAACCTTTTATTCTAATTATACATTACCTCAGACCTTTACTTTTATTTTGCAAATGCATTGTAAGCTCTAAGAGTTCAGATTTTTTTTCGCTGCATTGCTAGGTTTGACACTCATTTGAAAATAAGATGAATACCCTTTGAATAAATTTTCTTTATCTATTGAGTTTATAATCAACCAATAGTACTATTAGCGGTATAGTTTCTACTTGTGTTGCCATGTATTCAACATTGAAAATAAACTCTTGTTTTTGGACAAAGGCATGGACTCCAGCTGTACCACAACCCTTGCTATAAAGGTAAATATTGAATCTACCTTTTACCAAAAATCTTATATCAACAATAGAAATATGCATTCTCAGTGTTATTGTTATTATTATTACTATTATATCTTTATTACTGCAATGTTCATATCATACAATGTTCCTATCATACCCAATATCGTATGACGATTTAAACATATAAAATTCAATATCTTTTTAAGAATATTATGCAATAGTAAAAATAAAGTAACAACTTATTGTACAAAATCATTTATAATATTTTTTCCAGGAAAAGGAAATTTCTAGTTAGTAATGTTGGTTACTATTTATTTTGCAACAAAACACAACAACCTCTTCTTATTATGACTAGTTTTATAGAGAAGCCAACTCCAAATATTACTCCATCCAAGAAAAGGACCAACTAACAAGCACTCTTACAATAATTGTACTCTTTAGGTTCTCCTATACCAAGGGGGGGATATCCTATAATACCTTGAGATATTTCTATAAGGTATTCATCTAAGCAGTAATCTCTTATCAATTCAACATAACCAGGAGATACTAGATAACTGACTAATTACCCATTGAACATCAACCATGAAATGGAGCATGAGATAGAAACTCACAACAAACTTATACAAATATAGAATTAATGGATTTATGTTTGTTTATATAGAAACCATAGTCAATATGCAACCAGATGTGCAATAACAAAGAACTTATTAATTTTAGATCAGTGCCTTATCCATTGGGCTACTCTCCAACTCAAACACAATATACCAAAATCAATATTCATCAGAGATTCTGGGCCATAAACACAAATATCCCAAACCCATACTACTCATATAATCCTAGCATATGTCAAATGAATCTATGTATTAATGAAAGCATCATTTAATCTGATCCTTGATAAAAAATCCCAAATAAGTACATAAACACAGATAAATTCTATGCTAATGAATTAGAAAACTCATAACTCACAAGACAAGATGACACATGAGAGATTGGAATTCAGATATTTGTATTAAGTTTAAAGAATCACATTCTACTATACAAGATGTACTTAGAGATAACCTCTTCAATAATCTGCAAGAGATCTTTCAACTTTATTTCTAATTATCACACCTATCTAGTACAAACTTCTGCTATATTTCACTGACTGAAACCTTGCAAAATGTTGACAATACCAATTTTCCAGCCTCTTTTAATGACCTTGGGAATCCTTTTATAGAATAGGATTGCAACAAGCTACAGATCAATTGGGATGCAGACAAAACAAATGACTCTAGAAAAAGACAAAATAGAAAGTGAAGTGATAACCACTTTTGTTACAATATATTCAAAATATTTTGTCTTCTCATTGCCTGGGTACTTGTAACTTCTTTAAGATTGTTCCATAGCCGCTATCTGGATTATGTTGTCTTTGATATTGTTGATGTAGGATCTTTTACCTTTGTCTATCTTATTCACTAATCAGGAAGCTCTGCCACTTGTTGTCTTTTACACACTACCACCTTCTCCTTGATTAACTGCACTATATTTTTCCTTCCATAACGTATACACCTCATCACTTGGCCAAGGGAATTTGATGAATTAATCCTTTTTGCTATTGATTTCACTCCAACTGAGACTGGATTTCTCAATTTCATCTTTCCAAAATTCAAAGAATGAATTGGATTTATTAATGATTTCAACAGTTTGGACAAGAAAAAGTGTGCTTTCCAAAGTAATAACAATATTAGTCCTTGTTGCCAAAGCCTCATTCATTTGTCTCATCCATAATGGTTCATTTTTTATTTCACCACTCTTCTTGAACAAGTTAGGAAACATCTCATAACGATCCTTTGAATATTCTTTCCTCAAAGTTTCTACCTTTCTCAAAATGATGCTCCTCTTGATGTCTAAGTGTATTAGTAATTTGAAACATTTATAAGTGCTAGTCAATATGATATCAAAATCATTTTCTTCTTTAGATGTAGAATAGAAGAGTTTCAATTCTTCCCTCTTTCGCTTCCATCTATTCATTATTGGATCCCACTTATCCTTATCTGCATTAAATTCATCCAATATGCTGACAATCTTCTTCCCTTGTAAATAAATGGTAGCAGGACTTAAATCCTGAGTGCATTGAATGAAAGTGGTATGTATTTTATCAACATATCTTTGTTGTATCCATGCCTTTTCTTCTTTGAAAATTGTACAATCATCATCCCACTTTTTTCTTGACTGTTCCAATTTAGTCCTTTCAGCAACTAGCCTTTCCCTTTCTAATTCAAGGTCTTCCTATGTAGTAGGACTTGATGGCATGGGAGAAGGGAGATAAGTTATAATTGGACTTGATGATAAGGGCTGGTGAGGCTCCTATGTAATCATTATTTGAGCAACAAATTGAGGTGTTTGTTTACCTTCCAGGATAGCAATCTTTTTATCTTTCTCAATAGATTTTATCACCTCATCATTATAAGCCTTCATGACTATCTCACTTTTTTCTCTTAGGCTTTTGATTTCTGCTTCCTATTTCTCACCTACTTTCATGCCAAATTTTTCTAATTCTAGAGTAAGGGTACTTGCTTCTACCCCTGAGGTGTCTATTACTCTTTTTACCATGAGGCTACCTTCATGTTTGGCATGATCATCTCCACCAGATACCTTATGGCTCTTATTTTTTATTTTCCACATAATAAGGGTTGCATGATCCTCACTGAATTTTACTCCCTTGGATACTTGTTTTGCCTCTGCTTCAGTAGCATGGACAGTTTTGGTCTCCTTTCTCACAACATCAAAAACAATAGCATTTGCAAGATCCCATTTTGGAAGTATTAATACTCCTTCCCTTTTGACCAATTCTCTTCCTTCTTCAGGAGTTATCTTCTCAAATTTGCATATCATTTCTTTTTTTTTTTTCATTTTCAATCTCCTCTTCACTCCTTGCAGGTTGTTCCTCATGCTTTTTTTGGCACTTCTCTTTGAATTCATTTATGTAGATTCTCCATAAGAAATGTAAAAATGCCCTAGCTTTGACAAAATTATCATCAGAAAGAAACTTGTCACTGGCTTGTTATTTCAATGGGTCTAATTCCTTACCAGCATATTTTACAACTTTTAGATACAATGAAACATGTTTTGGGGCTTCAAGCATTCCTTCTTGTAGCTCTTGGGTTGTGACTTGTATTTGTCTAGCATTTCCCATTTGTAATAATTGTTCTGCTACAGCCTGCTCATCTATATGCAATGGAGATTGGGAAGGAGAGTATATATTTTCCTATTGTTGTTTTTCTCCTTCTACCTTTTTCCTTTTTGGGGATGGAAATGATTGAGTGCTTGAGTGTAGTGGCCTTTTCACTTTTGGATCAAGGGTCTTCTCATCTTTTGGAAGGACTATACTATACCCTCTCCTTTAGTATACCACATATTTTCTTGGTGGTACATTTCTAATAGGAACAATCATGTTCAACATTGCTTTGGCCCTTTATGGCTCTATTTGTAAGATGATATACCTTTTCTAGTTCAATGCCTACATGATGTCTTCAAACATCTCCATTACAGAATCCATCTTTTTTGCCCATGGCTGAAAATCCTTCAAGGGATCAAACAACTTATCAAAGTGTTGCACAAAATCTAGGCTTTTCTTATATGCTAGCCATTTTTAATTTTTTGATCTCTTTCTCTATTAGATCAAATTCATTTCTAATCACATATTTAGGAAATTTGAATTGATGGTTCAACACTAAGTACTTTGTCTTCTCCCTGAACATATCTTTGATAAATTCTTCTAGATCAGCACATCTTGATATTGCAGTACTCAAATAATAAGGGGCCAAATATGTTTGCAGGTGTTTCCATCCTAGCTTTGTACTAATGAATTAATGGGTAGCTGTGATTGTGGGAAATATGGTTCCTTTCCCTCTTCCTATTAGTGCTTCTTCCTGTAGGCCTCCAATCTGCATTATTATTTCTACCAATCCTATCTTAACAGGTACTTTATAAGGTAATATATTAGGGACTCCTCTGAAGACAAAAATTCTCAATACCATTGACACTAGGTAAAGAATAACATCTCCCCAATTATTTAATAAATTTAGTTCTTGATTATATTCCTTTAGCCTCAAGAGTTGTAAAAGTGTCACAGGGATTCTAGGATCATCAGACACCAACCATGCTCTCAGTTTGGCAGCAAAACATCTACCAAATGTGATATAACTTTCTTCTTTGTTATCCCAAGACATATTTGCATTCCATAATTGTACTGGCATATCCTCATCATCCTTGACTCTCGTCAAGTTCATCTCCTTTTCAAAGTAATATACCCCTTTGAAAAAAAACATGTGCATCAGTAGGGAGTACCATGCAAAAGGTTTGGTCACTTTTTTATTTTTGATGCCTATCAAACCCTCATGTATTAGGTCTGCAATGTATGGAGAAAAATAAAAAATTATTGCTAGATGAGGATGTAAAATCTATACCATCATGAACATATAATGGATGGGAATTTCCTTTTCTTCATCATCCCCACAAACTTGACATAGATCCCTATACACTCCTCTGGCTTTTGGAGTAAAGTAATCTAGTTTAAAAGGTTCTTTGGTATTTGGCCCTACCATAATCAAATCCCCAACTTTTTTAAAAAATTCCTTTAAGGGTTCACTTCTTAAATAATTCTTTTGGGATTGATATACCTCTATAAACTCATTGAAATCAATATTTTCCATAGAAGTATCCTCATTAGTCAACCTAAAAACTTCTATGATTTCCTCTATAGTTACACTGATCATAATGTGTCCATCCTTGTCCCTGACCACTCTGGCTAGGTTTTCATACTTGTCAGCTATCTGCATAAGCATATCTATGTCCATGAAAACTCTAGGCACCACTAATTTGCCTACATCAAACTGCCATACATTATTGTTTGGGGCATAGGAATTTCTCTGGCTGAAAATTACGTTTAAACAGAGCTAGCCCAGTCATACCTATACTTGCATCTCTAGCCAATTGACCCAAATCATATAAACCTTCACCAATTTTCAAACATGGGTTCTTGGGAACTATTTCCTTGATTTTTGTTGAATCATTAGTTGACCTAGTCAATTGTTGTATTAGGTCATCACATAAATTCATTTATTTGCAGTCTATTTTGCCCTTAAACTCTCTCTTGGGAGGCATCTTGAATTTAGGGTTTTACAAGTCTAATAATTTAACAATTTCAAGAATAGAATCTTATTACTGTAAACCCTAATATTTCTTCAAATTTCTCAGAACTTAGAAATACTTGTATCATAAAATTACCTGTTCTGTAGATGAATTGAAAATTTGAATGCGACTGTTGCAACTTTGGTCCGCTCCACAATTCTAATAATTATGTCAAAAAATACTTGAATGATTGATCAAATAAAAATCCCATCACTTGTGAGCATTAAATTTCCATTGCAAAGAAACACACATTTTCTATTACTTCATCTGAGTTTAAAATCTCATGGTTAATAGTTCACAACTATTAATTTAGTACTTTGAAACATAACCATCGATCTTGACAACTTTTCTTTACATTGGACGGTGCACAAAAAGTATTTTATAATGGTCATCTCCTTAAACATGTGTCACAATGACGCGTTCCCTCAAATATTATGTTTCAAGAAGTTTTGATTAGAGGATTTACGCCCACCATTAGATCCTTTTATATTTTCTTACTCTTTACCTTACTTTATGTTTCCAGAGGGTCCCAACATTACGCATCATCATGATGCATTCCCTTGAAGGTTATACATCTATCACTTTATGCTCAAGGCTTAGCACCAGTCGTCTGATCTTTGTGATCTTTACTGCCTTTATCCCACTTTATAACCCACAACTTTGATCTTGTAGAGACATGTGATGGCACCACGCAATGCCTCAATGGTTAAGTCCATATTACTTTTGATTAGAGGCTTTACAACAGCCATTTGATCTTTTTTAACTTGTCTTATCTTTAATCAACTAGCTGTCTACTAACCGTGGTTTTCAACTTGCTCAGTGGCATACACGTCACCACAGTACATTCCCTTAATTCTTAAGATCCTTTCATATTTTATTTGAGGTTTAGTGCTAGACATTAGATCCTTTTTAAGATGTCATTGATTTATTTGATCCTTTATTACAATTTTAGGCCCACTACTTGCTAGGTGTCGCAATGGCGCTTTCCCTTAATGGTTATTTCATCTACATCTTTATCATAAGGCTTTGTGACCACCATCCAATCAAATCTGATTTGTTCTTTATTTAACTTCATCTTTACGACTACGCCTAGACCCACTTGGACATGTGTCATCACAACGCATTCCCTTGAATTTTGATTTCACATCATCTTTCATATTAAGGAAAATCGTGGGCTGTTAGATCCTTTTGCATCTATGGTAATCTTCTGACTTTCATTTCAACTATAGTCGATCTTGCCAGATACACGTTGCATCATGGCATAATTCCTTGAAGCATAGATCTTGATCATCTTCTCCTTGCGGTAATGTGCAAACCATTATATCAAAATAGACTTTTCCGACACATGATATAATATGAATAAAAGACTTGCGAAGTCTCAAACTTAGGAAATATTAAAGCACTTAGAGATTTATAAACTATTAAAAATGGCCCTGCTTAATAAACACATGGTAGAAACATAGCTTAAGTAATGAAAAAGGTAACGTAAAAATAGAAAACACTCCAACACTTAGGGTTTAAAATAGGATTTATACTTGAAGACTTAAACAAGGGTTCCAAAATTTATACATGACCTTAATTTGAAATTTGTAGACCAAGGACTCACTTTCTTGGATTTTTAAAAAAAAATAGACCTAATTGTGGCTCTTTCTAGGGATGACTACGTCATGTAGGTATTGCAAGAGTTTAGAATCTCAAGGGAATCAGACCAACCAACTGATAGAATCAAACCAACTCACACAATAGAAAGAAAAACTAACTAAGAACAGAAACAACACACTGCAGAAACACACTATGTACACAACCTACTGTTCGTGGATTATTAGACTTCAAGAGAAGTATAACTTCAAGAACTCTCCATGAACTAGAAGTTCTAAAATAGTACCAGTAAGGTCTTTCAATAAATAAGAATTTTTCCCATACCTCTCATGGACAATATATGGTCCCAGCCAGATTGGTTCAAACTTTCCATGTTTTCCTTTATCTTATAATCTGGCATTCCACATTAGGGCATAATATCCCACACAAAATTGTCTTGAGACTTCCTTTTTATCATACAAGTTCTTTTACTGTAATTGAAATTTAGCATTTGTCACAGAAGCTTCCCTCCTAGTTTCATCCAATTCAACCAGGTCATCAATTCTCAACTGCATATAACTATCAATATCATCATCATATAATTGGACAAACTTGTACATTTGCATTAGATTATTCTGGGCTAGTCTTTCCTGAATCCCATAAACTAAATCAAAGGTTGCACATCCTATGGCCTTTTTAGATGTCACTCTATCTACCTAGACAACCATTGTTAGCTTTGAGTCCCATGCCTTCTTATTTGTATCTAGGATTCTCTTAATGATCTTAAGCAGGCTTTTGTTTCTGGATTTTGCTTGGTCATTCCCCTGTGGGTGGTAAGGTGCAGAGTAAGATGTCTAAATGCCATATTCAGCACAAAAATTCATAAAATCCTCAGATTTAAAACACATGGCATTGTCTGATATTATTTTTTTTGGGCACCCAAACCTGGTGATTATGTTCTTCAACAAGAAATCTAATACTACTTTACTAGTTTCTCTTTTAGTGGGGATTTCTTCAACCCATTTATCATGTCCTTCACTGGATTTAGTAGCTATTTCCCCTATAAAATCAATACCCCATTTTTGAAAAGGGGCTTGCACTTCCACTAGTATGAGAGGTACATTACCTGAGAATTTTAATTTACCAGAGAAACGCTGGCAGGCATCACATTTCTTAACCAATTGATGAGAATCCTTAAAGATACTTGGCCACTATAATATTGCTCTTAGAATCTTATGTGCAGTGGTCTTAGCCATATAATATCCACAACATACTCCATTTTGTATTTCTTGCTGAATCATGTTTGATTTTTCTTTATCAACACATTTTAGTAGAATTCCTTCAGGATTCCTCCAACATAGCTCATCTCTAATCAAGGAAAAATGGATTTCTTGTAGCTTTAAGGTCATTTTCTTATTCTCATCCATCCCCTATGGACAGTCCATTCTTAGTAAGTAATAAATAATATTCTTATACCAATCATAGTGGTCAAGGTTACAGATAAAAGGTCTTTGTTCTTTCTCTAGGGTATTGACATGATTTGAATCCAAGTTTGTGTTATCTATCAACTTGGCTAAACCCATTCCTATGGCCAAATTAGTGATTTGAATTTCAATGTTAAACTCTTGGATCCTGTTGATCCATCTTCTTCATTTACCTGACACCTCTTATTGGGTGAAGATGTCTTTTACTGCTGCTGAGGGTAAATAAGCAACTACTATTGCACCTATTAAATAACATATAAAAGATTTAAGATCTTTTACTAGTACATAATCTTTCTTCTCATTTATATCATATTTTACTTCTGCAACCTATAAGGACTTGCTAAAGAAAGCAATAGGCTGTTCAAACCCTTCCTCATTTTTTTGTAACAAAACATCAGCAATAGTATGACATGATGCAAATGAAAAAATGGTCATAGCTTTTGAATAGTCAGGAGTTCTTAGGATAGGGGAATCTTTGATAGCTTACTTTATTTCTTTGAAAGACTGGGTGGCTTCTCCATCTCATTCCATTTTTGCATCTTTCTTCAGCATTTTGGAAATTGGCCTACTTTTCTCAACAAAGTTTGTGACAAATCTTCTGAGAAAGTTCACTTGACCGAAAAAATATTGAATTCCTTTAAAATTTCTTGGGAGGGGTGCCTTTTCAATAGAATCTACCCTATCTAGGTCAATTATAATCCCTTCCTTTGAAATAATATGCCCCAATAATTTACATTCTATTACTCCAAAAGTGCATTTCCTGGGATTCAGAGAAATCCAAAATTCAAGGGCTCTTACAAAAATCTTCTCTAAGTGTTCACAATGTTGTTCCTCCTTTTTAGAATATGTTGTAAGGTCACCTTGATAGACCTCCAAGAAATTCTACAGAAAATATGAGAAAGCAACATCCATGGCTCTCTGAAAAGTGGCCCTTGTAGACACCTAAATTTGATTACCAAAAATAATCACATTTAGTGCCTTCTTAGAACATTATCAATTAATTAATTAAGCATTACCTAAATTATTTATTTTAACCCCTATCCCTAATTAATCACCTTAATTGGTTATAGTCCTGATCAATTATATAATAAACAACCCATAGTTTGATATTTGATTAAATCTCTATTCCTCTTTTATTAAATGAATTTGTTTTTTCATTTAATTCAAATCATTAATATTCCCTTTAACCCCTAAAATAACCTATCCTAAACCCCTAACCTTGAGTTTGAACTCATCCCAACCTCTTTAACCATGCTAACCCTTCCTTATCCCCCTAATCACCCTTCTTATCTCCTAACCCTAATCCTAATTCTATCCCTAACCATGTCACAATCCTAATCCTTGATTAGGAACTCAACCCCCAAAGTCAAAGTCAACAATCTCAAACCAAGCACATCCATATGCATTTAAGCCTCTTACACCTTCATAAATGCCTCTTACACCCTCTTTATGAGCCTTATCTTCTGGAGGCTTCTTGGTCATTTCCCCAAATGGTCACCTTCCTCCCCACTTTTAACCCAATCCCCTTGTGACAAGTGTCACAATTTGATGCACTTGAAGAAGCACAATCCATGTGATCTCTTCTAGTGGCATCTGGACCTCTTGTCAACTTTTCATTTGAGCCTTTGGTTTTCCTACACGTTGCCTATATAAGCAACTACTTTCCTTCATATTTTCAATCCACCTTTACACGCAAACTTATAATGCAGATTTAAATAGTCATCTTAGCCATCTTAGAATATCTTGAAGCTTGTTAGCATAATATATTTTGATCTCACATCTATTTTTAAATTAGCATCTTTCATTAAGCAAATAGACATAGCTAAATATCAAATAGGATCTTGAGTAGGCTTTTAGGAAGTTTTCACTTCCTATTCCATAAGCTTATTTCAAGTTTTTATTTAAGGTCTAATCTTGTATGTAGTTAGTTTTTAAAGTTGTTGAGTGTTTTTAATACTTGATCATGCTCCTAACTTCTTAGATTTCATGGCTTACATTCTGGTACACTAGGTGGGACTCACTTCATAGGTCGATTACTAACATAATAGTTTTTCTTGAGTTTTTTATGAAAATTGTGTGTTTTCAGGTTTAGGAGGCATTATGGCTCAAAATAGATGTCACCGTTGTGTCTAGAGCGATGTTTCTAGTCAAATCGACTATAAACTTGCCCATGTTGGGTGAAACTTTAATTCAAGGCAAAAAACAATTTGCAAACAGGCCCCGACAAGCATCCTGAAGCACTGTTGCACAATTGCATAGTCGTAATTTTTTTTTAAAAAAAATGTTTTTTTTTTCCTAATTATCAGACTAACTTGTAGTCAATATTGTTTGTTGTAAGAAACCTGACCTAACCCCTACCCCAAGGCCCAACACTCAAGCCTTGCAGCCTTTGTCCTCACTTCATATTACACTAGTTTTGTTTCATATTTAAAACACATTATATACCCCTCCCTTAGGCATGTGGGACTAAAGTTCCATAACCTGCCACCTACCTCTCCACCATGCTCCACTCCCCACCTGGGCACTCCTTCTCACCTCCTACACCCACGCATTTATTCCCCTACACTCCTCCCACAACTCTCCTATGCACTCCTCCCCCCAATCCCACATCCTTCCACCTGCTCGCGCAGTCTACTGGCTCCATCCTTCCACCCACACCATAGCTCCCATCCTCCCTACACTTCTATCCCCATGTCATACCCCCACCCTCTCTGCTACCTAATCCCACTCCCC
>MU224050.1:3490809-3508122 GCA_018584345.1 Thuja plicata | reverse complement strand
TATATATATATATATATATATACATATACATGCATATATATCCATACATATGTATATACATATATATACATGTACATATATATACATATATATGTATGATGTTATTTCTGTCATTACATGCTTGCTGTTGTTCTGTACCATATATTATTTTATACGTGATAGGCAATTTGTGCATGTCAAATTCATGGATGAAACATGAGTCAATGAGTTTGACTCAAAAAACTATACACTTGAATCCAGATATCAATATCACAAGATAATAAAAAATTTTGATAATCAGATTTACATAAGTTTTTGTAATGATAATCAGATTTACATAAGTTTTGATAATCATATTTACATAAGTTTTTGAATCTAGATAGCAATATCATTAGCTAGATAATTTTTTGTAATGATGATGAACCTATGGATTTCTAGACCTTGAGTATGTATCAACAAAAACATTTACAAAGAAGAGTATTCCAAACATTATGTTAAATAATTAAGTTTCATGTCTACGTTTGATCTAAAGATGACCTAGTTTGTTGACAAAAATGCCAACTCCAAAGAAGTAGTCCATCATAACATTCTTATTGTCACAAGTGAAAAAATCTTCATTGTGACCATGGAAAATACTCATAGCAGTGTAGTCATCATTAGCGCAAGATAGCTTGAACAGCTCCCACGCCTCCACCATTTTATTTCTAAAGCTAGCTCTATTATCAAAAATTGAGCTAAGCCTACCAAAGATAATGTTTGGATTGATGGTCAGAATCCCCTGCGCAATTTTTTCTGAATTGTTGGAAATAACCACATGCTTAGAAACCTTCAAGACCCATTCTAACCGACCAGTAACTTCAAAGAGAGTAGAAAATAGTAGTTTATAGATCACCCCATTGTGTACATGTCAGCCAACAATATTATGTTTCAGGAGGTAGAGAATAGCATGTTTGATGTCATCATCATGCACATTAAATAATCTAGAGCACTGTTCTTCCAAGGAATCCAAATGACAAAATTAAATACCAAATGTTCTATCCATTGAGAAGACCTGAAACAAAGTAACAATAATTAAAATAGTGAATAAGTATGCCAACACAATGAATAAGTGGGCAAAATACATTGATCCAATAACAACAAATACATTATAAATGCCAAGCTCACGGTCTCAATGAAATAAACAGTGTATAAAAAAAAATATGGTGCACACAATAGAAGAAAGCATAAAATGATAGAAATAACATTGCATGATGCCCGAGCTCAAGGGAAAAATACATTGATCCAATAACAACAAATACATTACAAATGCCAAGCTCACGGTCTCAATGAAATAAATAGTGTATAAAATAATATATGCTGCACATAACAAATAGGAGGTCGATTCTCCCCTCCAGAAAAATGAAGAACATCAAGATGAAGAGAATGAAATTATAGATTTAGAGGCACTCTCAAAGGATGAAAAAATTCAGGCACAAGAAGTGGATGCAGAAGTTCAAGAACAAAATCAGGAAGATGAGAAAAGAGAAGATGAACAAGGAGAGATCACAACACTGGCTTGGCTACTAGATAGAGTGAAGATAAAACAAATAGAAGTTGAGAAACTAGTTGATAGTGTGGAAGAGATCACAAGGAGAGACAAATTTGAAAAGGACAAAGTGCTAGCCAAGAGATCTAAATTGATTTGTGATGCTAAATCTACTATTGTTTGTTTTGTAATTGTGAAAAAATTTGTCATTATTAGTGGATCTTTACAAAGTAAGTTCATTTACTGATGTATGGCATTTCAATGCTCTATTTGGCATTATCCTCCTCCTCCTCATTCCTTGTTGCCAGCATCTAAGAAAGAGCCTATAATTTTCCTCTCATTTTACCATATTTTTTAGCAATTTTTTTAATTGAATTTAATTAGTTGACTATACCATGGAACTTAATATTGAAGTGCCTAGGTGCACAAATATGCTAAAAAAAGTGTCTCCATGGCAGATTTATGATCTCTTGTTCTCGATAAGAGACTTTGACTATACCATGGAACTTAATATTGAAATGTCTGATAGAATATCTAACCTAGGTACTCTGTCAGCATTTTAGATACCAGTTTGGACCTTTCTACGCCAAGGAGGTAATGGACCCTTAGAATTATTAATCTAATTTTCCATAAATTAGTCCTCCTTATGAAAGATGAAACTCTGAATCAGTATTCAGAGTTCTAATGCCTCTACAGTTCAAAAGAGGTCTAGGCTTATAAAAGGGAATTCTTAAATTGGTTTCCCATTTTCAAATTATGGCTTTGATTTGGTGGTCTATTTTGTGAATCCAAAGGTGGTCTTCAATCAACTATTATTTTGGCTTTCATCTCAATCAGTTTTTCCCTATATGTACAGGCCAAAATATTAGGTATCTGAAATACTTGTTTAAAATCTAAATGAACTTGTATTTGATTGAAATCCCTGATCTAAATCAATTTGTGCTGCTAAATCTGCTATCGTTTATTTTGTAATTGTAAAAAAAATTATAATTATTAGTGGAGCTCTACAAAGTAAGTTCATTTACTGTTGTATGGCATTTCAATGCTCTGTTTGGCATTATCCTCCTCCTCATTCCCTGTTGCCAGGATTTGAGCAAGAGCCTATAATTTTCCTCTTATTTTACCATATTTTTTAGCATATTTTTTTTAGTTGAATTTAAGCTGAATAGCATTTGCAAATAGGAGAAGTAGATACACCAAATTTTTTATTAAAAACAACATCATAGAGTTGAATAAGTTTTTATAAGTTTTTAAAGACTACTGCAACAGCCATACCAAGAGCTACATGGTAAATATTGTTCTAAAAAATTATATTTCTACTGTAGATTGTTCTAATAAATTGTAGTTCTACTGACACCACATATTAGATATAATGGTAGGTTATATAGAAAGGGAAAAATGGAATCATTGAAATAGTATTGGATCATTTTTGTAGTCTTTTAATTGATTTTTTCAAACAAAAATCAAGGGTTTGTTTGCTAAGAAATGTGACCCACTTTTGAAGAATCATGGAAGCATTCTACACCAGATCATGGTTTTTCCATCCATAAAAAATTGCACGACTATAATTATTATGCATCTAGGGTTCATACAATTTTTGCAAAATGATTAATTTTGAAAAGCGCTTTGTTTAAAACTAAAAAATATGTGATGTAAACATACTTACAAGAAAAAATTTGTGATGCCCTCCTCCCACCCAAAGTGCTTCCCATGTTTAATGAAAAAATGAAAAATGTCTTTCACTTTTCAATTTTTTTTTTTTTATAATCCTGTGTTCATTGAACATTCAACCTTTCTTAATACACGTCGTAATTTTGACCTTTTCAGGATCATAAACAAAATAATACTAATTTCAGAAGCCAAATTGGCCTGTCGTAAAAAATTTTGGTCAAAAATAGAGGCCTAATGTACTAGTGTCCTAAACCAATCCTAAACTAGCCTAGTTAATCCCAAACCAATCTTAGCAAATCCTAGATCCATCCTGGAAACCTTGCATCAACTTTTTAGTAATCCTTATCATCCTAGAAAGTGCATCCTTCACTTGGTATCCTAGCCTCTTTTTGATTTTCTTACCCTTCATCCTAAGTCAAGGATCATCATCTTAGGTATCTTTAGAATGACAAACTATTCTAAAATAACCACCTCTGTCTATGAAACCTCATCACCTTGAGAAAAAGGTTGGTTCACATTGACCGAGGATCTCATCATCCGAAGACCATAAGTCTCTCCTAGGTTTTGACAATCATATCCACCTTGATCATACATTAGGAAAGAAATCCTTAAATTAGTCTTTTTTTACCAAGTCATCCTTAGTCTTTCAGGAAGCATCCCCATCATCATAGATAGCATCATCCTAGATCATCATCTTAGCATCATCATCCTTAGTCTTTTTTAGGACAATCCTTGCATTTTATGTTGCATCTTGCATCCAACTCTTTAGGACATTCATTTCATGACACCCATCACATGAGCCGCTAAGAAGAGGAAATACATGACCCTTAATCAGTCAGCTAGTTCATCTGACCCAACGATCAATCACTCTAACGTAATAGATTCCTTTGATCCATGATAGAACATACCTATCCAGCATATTTGGGTAGACACTACTGAGATCAAAACATTCATCAATCATCTTGCACATGTTCACATGGTAAGAGCCATGAGTGGACGCAATAGCAATCAGGTACTCACTAACATTCAGTGACAAGGAATCCAATTCCCACCTTGGATTATACCGATGTTTATCACATAACCTATGGGAATTTTAGGAGCAAGTCCTTATACCATCCAAAATGAAGTTGTTGATCCCCTTCAGCGAGACTTGCAAGTAGGATCTCTTATCTCATAGATGATACAACCTTCCATAGTGCACATGAAACCTCCATCTACCTCATTTGTAGTCATGGGAGCCCCACCTCCTAATCTACCATCTACAGTGTAAGAAATACATCCCATCGTTAAGAAAGCACCTGCGCCTCTTCAAAACACAGTCGCTTCACTTTCCCAAGCAATCCCAACATTTTTCACAGAATTCCTACCACCATCAGTCAACACTCTACAAACCAACATTCCACCCATCCCCACTTAGCCCATTCAAAATATAGCAACTAGTTCACAACATCAATGCACCCAAATCGCCATACACGTTCCTCCCTTTTCCTCCACAACATACCCACAGTAGCAAGCATAATTCACCACAAGCATGCCACCTACCAATGCTCATAATCAACCCTTATTGCCACAAGGGCCCACTTTCCCCACTTCGCCAAGAACACACTCACAACATGTGCCAACAGTTCTTTCGCAAGCACAATCCAACCCAAATCCTCCACCACCACTTCCTCAAAATAGTCAACCAGCACAAGATTCTTCTTCGTCCACTTGGAATAACTACCAAGCCACCATACAAGCTTTGGGCATACCTGCACAGTAGTAGATCACCAGTCCATTTACATCCTATACACAAAAACCACAATTCAACCACTTCACCTCAACACAAATTACTATCCCCCGAATCCCATAGAAAAAACCAATCTAACAACACCAACCTCTTCAGGACCAACAACCCCAGCAATCCCAGCCACAAAGCACAAATGCCTTTGCTTCTCATGCACAGCCATAGTATGACCCTTTCATTGTAGCACCACATCCTATTCAACCTACCCAACAAACACAACCATTAGCACAAAATCCCAATCCACTCATCGCACAGCTGCTACAACAAATTGTGAATCCTTTTGCAAATACACACTCTACTGCCCTATCTACCCAGCAACCACAACCCAACTATGCCAACTACCTGGCTATGCTATCTTCCACTACCTCACAATTGGTCCCTCCACCATAGAAAACTAGTGTTCCCATCAATCACAACTCCTTCATTCCACCTACTGGGGGCATTCCACCTCAGAACACCTATATACCATCCTTCGACAATATGGCACCACCACCCAATGCAAGTGCACAATCACCTTAGCTCACTTATCCAACACCTTAGTAGGTACAAGCCTACTTCCAGTAGATACAACAACAACATCATGCATTTCCACCCCTTTCACCACACAATTCCCCTCAGTTACAGTTCTCATCACCCAAACAACCTATTTATATTGACCAAACACTGCAATACCCTTTGCAAAACCTTATGTATTCACCAGCTCCATTCAACCCCTATCTCATGGGTGGGATCAACATGCCAGCAAATAACAATCCTCCACCAGCCAATTTAGAATGGGAGGAAATGAAGAATTCTTTAAAATAGCTACGTGCTAGAGCTGAAGCAAAGACCTTCAAATTTGAGGAAGTTTGTCCTTATCCGTTTAATAGATCTATCAATTCCATACCCTTCCCCAAGCACTTTGAAACACCCAAGTTCAAAAAATATCATGGGAAGGGAGATCCTATGAGCCATGTGAAATAATTCTACATGGTATGCCAAGAAGTGGCCTATAGCAATAGCTTCCTCATGAGGCTATTTCCCAAAAGCTTAGGAGGGACCGCTCTTGAGTGGTTCTACAAGATCCCCTATAGCACAGTCTCTACTTTCGTTGAACTATCAGAGAATTTTTTTGCCCAATATGCACACAATGTTGAGAATGAACTCTCCCTACTCGATTTATGTAATTCCAAATAGAAGGGAGGAGAGAGCTTGGTAGATTACCTTCAACGCTGGCAACGACTTAACACAAGGTTGTCCTATCAACCCCCCAAGCAACATCTCATCAAGATCTTTATTAACAACCTTCATCCCAAGCTTTCCTATCATATGCGCATGAATTTTATATAGACCTATCAGGATATCAGAATCAAAGGCATGGATCTTGAAAGAGGTCTTGTAGAAGATGGTGCCATAAATCACTATAAAGACTCACAACCTGATAGAGGCAACAATGATCACTCTAGATATTGGAACAAAAAAAATAATGCCATAACTGATGGAGCCACTAACACTAAACATGTCTAGATTGTTATGGTAGGTCCTCAAGCATCCACTCCCACATACCAATAGCCACAACACTATCAGTAGAATTCCCCAATGTGGGCATACCAACAACCACCGCACTATCAATAGAATTCCCCCACACCAACCTATTAGCAACCACAGTATCAACAAGTTCTACCCCCCTAGCATATCGCCAAGAAACCCAACACCAAGCCATGCAACAACAAACCATACATCTGTAGAAAGTTAACCAACCTAATTATCAACATAATTCCCAGCATTTGCAAAATCAGACTAATGCAATATCAGTTCAACAGGGATAGAGCATACCAAGAAGAGATCAAAATGCACCTAAGGACACATTCAACCCTTTGGGTGAACCTACCGATGTTATTTTCTGAAGAATGGAAGTAGTGAGCCTGGTAGTATATCCTCCACCAACACAACCTTTTGAGGACTCTTCTCCAAAACATCAATGGTTCAATGCCAATGAATATTGTGACTACCACCATGTTAAAGGACATGCCACGATCAATTGCATGAAGTTAAAACACTACATCCAATACCTAATTGATCACAAGGATATTGAAGTAGATTCTACAAACAAAACCTCACCCAATAGAAATCTAAAGATATATCAAAATGAGTTCTCAAACCATGACAATAACACGGGACCTACCAATGCACACATTGCTTCAACATCCAATAAAGACAAAGGGAAACAAAGTTCTCATACCATTAATAACACTACCCCTCATGTTGAGTATGGTAGCATCATTGGTTGTATATCCCAAGTCAATCCATCTGTCAATGTCATTCATGCGAAAGGTGTTGATACTAATTGTGTTGTTACCATGCATCATGGACACATAACTATTGCAGGTGCTAGTACTACATCATCCTCCGGGGCACAATATAACTTATTGGAACATCTAGGGAATACACTCACCCAAATATCCATCTTGAATCTCTTGCGCACATCACCTATCCATCAAGAGATCTTGCATATAACTTTGCAAGAGTCACGTGTTCCCAACAACATAGATCCCGGTCAGTTTTAAAACCTTGTGGGTCACTTATCCACATCTTATGCTATATCTTTAAACCCATGGACATGCCATCTATTAAGCCTGATCATATCCTCCCTCTTCGCATCGTCATCATGATCTGAAACTATGATGTTAAGCAAGTCATGATAGATAATGGTTCAGCCTTGAATCTATGTACTTTAAAGTTTGTAAAGGAACTAGGATACACTAAGGTTGATATCATGAATTATGTCATTACAATCAAGGCCTGTGACAATCTAGAATGAACCTCAGAAGGTAAAATCTCCTTGCCCATTCAATTGGGCCCAGCAGTATAAGAGACAACTTTCCATGTGGTCGATCTTGACCTCCCATACAACATCCTCCTTGGACGCCCATGGATTCACTCTATACAGGTCATCCAATCCACCTATCATTAGTGTATCAAGTTTCCACATAATGGAGTTGAGATCACTATCCATGCATATCCCAAGCTCTTCACATACTGCCATGCACTGGAAGCCTCCCATCCAGATTCAAATCATTGTCTTGGGACTACCCTTGGTGCATCCATCGCCAGTTCCTCCAACCCCCTTTCAGATCTGAACACTATCCTTACATCCACTTTATCCACTATCAAGATCGACCACCATGGCTATGGAGAATACATTCTAACTGATGTTTTTGTTGTTGGAGCCCTTCCAAGTGATCCACATACACATGGGTGTCCATCCAGTTACATTGAGAAAAAGCCATATGAACTAATGCAATTGGGTCCTACCACCTTTCTTTCTCATGACATACCAAATAGCCAGGAAATAGCACCTGATATCAGTCAATGGCTCTACAAAGATCCCGCACCTCCTAACAGTGGCCTCCTAAATCACTTCAAAGATAAATATCCCTCTACTCACAAATTGGTCACCAAAAAGTGGAACTATCAAGGAGGTTGACTAGGCTCTGAAGAACAAGGCATGAGAGCCCCCATTGTGCCCTCCAAAATTCAAAAGCACATTGGTCTAGGATTTGAACATGATACATTTGGCCTTGGCCATCACATGACTGGGGGCACTAAGGAAACTAGTCTAACCTATCACATTCCCCTAGGTAACATATGTGAATTCAAAAATATCCTGAAAGATAAAATTATGAGAGCTTATGACGATATTGATGATGACATCTTCCTTGGTAACTTCATCCTTTTCCAATTATCCCTCCACTTCATTGACCTTCTACTCCTCCATCCTAAACTCATTAACTGGGACCAACCAAGTGTCATCCTGAAAGACGAGTTTGAAAGCATGGCCATGCTCCTAAACTTCATGGGAGCTATAGACCAGTAACTAGATTGGGGGTAGACTTCCACACATGTATACACCTTGAACCTAGAAGCATAATTTGGGAGAGAGGACTCTAGCTGCAAAATTGAAAATAAAAATAAAAAAGAAAAAAATGTATCCCTTAGTGAAAACCCTTCTGGGGAACTATGAGATCAATAAAAAGAAAAAATAAAGGGGGTATCTCCTAGTGAAAACCTTTCTGAGGTGCTAGGAGATGGGGATTCTCCTCTCCCTATCATCCATGATTACAGGATAGAATAGTCATCTATTGTCATCAAGGAAACACAGCCTGTTAAACTAGGTACAGAGGACCAGCCTCGCCTCACTCACATTGCAACATCCTTGACAAAAGAAGAAGAAATGGCCTTCACATCCCTTTTAAGAGAATATCCTGACATCTTTGCATGGTCCTACTCTCACATGCCTTTCTTGGATCCAAAACTTGTAGTACATCATTTATTTGTGGATCCTAACATTAAACCTGTCAAACAAAAGCTTCAGAAAATGCATCCCAAAGTTGCATTAATTGTCAAAATAGAGCTTAAAAATCTCTTAGCAGCTAGAATCATCAAAGCAATAGATTACTCAGAATGGATTTCAGATATGGTCCCAGTCTCTAAACTAGATAACTCCATCAAGATCTGCACTGACTTTCGAGATCTCAACAAAGCATGTCCAAAAGATGACTTTCCCTTGCCTAATATCGAGATGATAGTGGACCTCACTGCCAGACATGAGATGTTGTCTCTCATGGATGGATTTTCAGGATATAATCAGATCTATATAGAAGAAGAATATTAGCATAAGACAACATTTACAACCCCATGGGGTACCTTCTATTACAACATGATGCCATTTGGGCTCAAGAACACTGGTGCAACATATCAGAGGGCCATGACCATCATTTTTCATGACATGATCCATAAGATCCTTGAAGATTACGTAGATAATATATTGGCTAAATCAAAAAATAGAATGGATCACCTAAATGATCTAGAGGCAGTGTTTGATCGACTTCGACATTATGGTCTTAAGCTAAAATCCAAAGAAATGTGTCTTTGGGGTTACATCAAGAAAGCTCCTTAGATTCATCATATCATGGCGTGGCATTGAGATAGATCCTAAAAAGGTTAAAGTAATCATGGAAATTCCTCCACCAAAGACACTCAGATAGCTATGCAGTCTATAAGGGAAGCTTCAATCGGTGCACCGCTTCATATCATAGCTTATAGACAAATGCCAACCTTTCACACATTTGCTAAGGAAAGATCATAATTTCAAATGGGATCCTATATGCCAAAGATGCTTTGACAAAATCAAGGAATATCTGGAAAATTCACCTATTCTAGTGCTACCTACACCAAGAAAACCTCTCATATTATATATATCTACAACAACAACAACAACACTAGGGGCACTCCTGGCCCAGTTAGATGACAATGGAAAAGAGCGTGCTATCTACTACATCAGCCGCACTTTCATGGGTTATGAGATAAATTATACCAATGGAAAAATCATGCCTAGCAGTGGTCTTCGCCACTCAAAAGCTTTGTCACTACATGATCAGTCACATAGTCAATCTTATATCAAAAGTAGACCCTCTCAAGTATCTTCTATCCAAAACAACTCTCACAGGCTGCATGGCTAAATGGGTAATGCTTCTCAGCAAGTTTGACATCCAATATATCGATAAAAAATTTGTCAAAGGTCAAGTCATTACAGATTAGTTAGAAGAGGCACCATTGTTTGACATATATTCGTTAGTCACAGAGTTTCCTGATGAACATCTATGCATGATTGAAGAACAACCAGCCTAGAAGTTATTCTTTGATGGTTCATATACATCTCATGGTTCTGGGACAGGAATCTTGTTTGTTACCCCATAAGGTGACTACATCCCAAAAGCATTCAAACTAGGATTTCCTTGCACTAAAAACATAGTAGAATATGAGGCACTGATTGTAGGACTTAGCATGGCCATCCAGTGGAACATCACAGATATCCAAGTCTTTGGTGATTCTCAACTAATCATAAAGCAAGTGTTAGACAAATTCCAAACAAAAGATGATAAGTTGTTACCTTACAAAGAGATGGTAGATAAAATGAAGGAGCATTTCATCAATCTACAAATCACCCAAGTGCCACATCTATAAAACAAAGCTACTGATGCAATTGCTATGATCGGGTCTCTTCTAGAAATACCACATGATGCAACACAGTACGAGTTTTTGGTTGAGAAACTTCACACACCAGCTTACGAGAGCGATGATGTTAATCGAGTCCATGTCTTGGTTGGTCCTCAGTCCCCATGGTACCACAACATCCATTCTTATCTAAAGAATGGTATCATATCCCCCCATCTAACAAACACCCAATGCCAAAACATTATTTGAAGAACTTCCCGCTACACCATTGTAGCTGACACCTTATATCATCGCGGTTATCACAATGTTCTCTCTAGGTGTTTAGATGAAGTTGAAGTTGCCCAGGCATTGTGAGAATTGCACGCTGGAATCTGCAGTGCCCACATGAGTGGCATGGTCCTAGCTAAACAACTTCTTAGAGTTTGGTACTATTGGCCTACTATGGAACATGATTCCTATGAATTTGTAAAAAAATACTTACCATGTTAGCAGCATGCAAATTTGATCCATGCACCAGCATAAGAGCTACATCCTATTGCACCTTCTTGGCCATTCTCATGTTGGGGTTTTGACCTCATTGGTAAGATCACTCCCCTATCCTCTAAGGGACATAAATTTATCATCATAGCAATTGAATACTTTACTAAGTGGGTTGAAGCAATCCCAGTTACCCTCACGACAGGCATCCAAATCTCTAAGTTTATCCTATACCACATTGTTTGTTGCTTTGGCATTCCATCCACCATTTTCACAGATCACAGTTTTCCATTTGAAAATCAGCATATGGTCGATCTTTGTGAGTGCCTCCACATCCATCATCACTTCTCTAGCCCATATTTCCCACAGGGTAAAGACCAAGCTGAGGCAACCAACAAGACACTTCTAAAATTCCTAAAGAAGGTTGTCAATGATACTGGTCATGACTGGTAGCTTCAAATTAATCCCACCCTTTGGGCCTATCGCACTTCCTTATGCACTCCCACATGAACCACTCCATATTCCCTTGTCTATGGTGTCGAGGCTATCTTACCAATTGAGGTTGCACTACCACCCTTACGAGTATCTCTCAAAGACCTAATCACAGATGAAGACTATAGAGTAGCAAGACTCACACAACTTGATCTCCTTGATGAAAAGCATCAGCAAGCATATGACCACCTAGTCTTATATAAGAATATATTAAAGTTGAGCTATAATAAGAATATTTACCCATGTCAATTCCTGGTAGGAGACTTTTTTCTCAAAGAGAATCAGAAAGTGGGCACTCATCGAGAAAAGAAGGGAAAGTTCAAGGTTACTTGGGAAGGCCCATATATTGTCACTGCATGCTTCAGTTTTGGGGCATATTAGTTATCTAATCCTAAAGGAGAACCCCTGAATGATCCAATCAATATCATTCATCTCAGGCACTTCTATTCCTAGCAGTTGATCAGTTATTCCAATTAATCTGAAAAATCCAAAAACATTGTAAAAATTCTTGAAAAACTCATTGTCTTGGTGAAAATATGGTAAACAGACACCTTGATGATAGCAAAAAAAAAAAAAAAGAAAAAAAAGAAAACAAAACAAAAGAAAAGAAAATAGATCAAGAGAAATAAAACATCCAATGGTGAAAACTTGACAATCAGGCACCTTGGACAAGTATGTGTGGTGAAAACCTGGCAATTAGGTGTCACACATAGTGGGTTGTATCATTATTTATCAAAATCTCATTCTCCTGCATCTCATCCATTCCACTCCAATTTGGCCTAATCATTACCTATATTTCCTAGATGTTCCATTATCACTCGCATTAGTCACCATTGGTCCTCCTATCCTACATCATGTTCTTTTATACATATCCTTCCTGTATATACTTGTCCGTCCCATTTGTATATATGTTGTTCTATCCCAATCCTTGAGCTTCAGTCCTGTAAATATCATTTCTATGTCACTCTAGTCTTGAGCCTAGTCCCGCTTGTACATATCTCACATCCTTAGTCGATCTCCTCACATAAAGTGATCTAGTAATCTTCCAAATACTGTGCTTTAGCAAGTTCCTTATGATAAAATCTTGGTACAAACAATTTTCTCTCAACGCATATTTGGCCAAATCAATTAAATCAGCAATCATCATCACCATAGAAATGGGTCCTTGAGGATGTATCCTTCCTCTCATTGACCTAAATCCAAACATCACCAGTGAAATGGGTCCTTGAGGATGTATCATTCTTCATGTTGACCTAAATCAAATCAACATTCCACATTGTTTGATCTCTCTGGCAAAATGCATCTGGTTATTGAAATTTTTGATCTTGAAATTTGATTTTGGTTCTTGATTATCATTCTTGATTCTTTTTAGTTGTTCTCCTCCTCAAGGTTGCCATGATTCTTTATATCATGGTATGCTATGAATGGATGCACCTAGAATAGGGAACTTGATCTTTTTGTGTTTTTGCTTGTGAGTCAGTCGAATATGACCCTTAAATGTATTTAATTCATTTGGGTTTGCATGCTGCACTTGGGAAATTTCATTTTCTTCTGGGCTTTTCCAGCATCATTTACACCATGGTTTTTTCTGGGACTCATGTGTGATGCTGGGGCAACCCCCTTGTGTCTTTTGTGTCAGTCCTCTACAACACCGGTGACAATACCTTGTGTTCCTAGTAACCTTGACATGGTCTCTAGCATTGCTATATCAAAATAAGTGCTCAACTACATGATGGTATTCCATCCCAGAATACCCCTTTCTCAAGCTTCAAGATAATACCCTTCCCACCATCCCATCCCCAGCCAATCCACCCTTTTTAGTCCAATCAAATCCTATCTCAAACCTAACCCTTCATCCTTGATGCAAACTGTTAGGAATAACAATCCACAAGACAACTGAGAGGGGGGGGTGAATCAGTTGTGCAAAAGATTATTAAACTTTAAACTTTATGAACCATAACATCAAAAGTAAATAACACAGTAACTACCAATCACCATAACACAATGTTTGTTGTCAAGGAAACCCTGTTAAAGGTAAAACCCCGGTGGGAATTAACACCCACAAAATAATATACTGAGAGTATAGTATCCCTGTTAAAAGATATCATGCCTGTTAGGAGCTTTTTATTACATTATAGTACATAGTCCCTGTTGGGAGTCAATGAAAGTAGTAGGCTCACCACCAAGGCTCACTTCCCAAAGAAGGTTAAATCCACCCTCAAGGATTCACAATCTGCATCAAGTGTATACAACAAATACATAATCTAGCGAACTATCTTATAGCAACTTTCTTTGCTTGGTCAGTTCCAATGAAGTACCAATTAATCTTCTCTCTATCTAGTAGTCAAGCTTCACAGCTTCACAAATCTCTTCTCTTTCCTTTCTCTACCACATTTTTCACAAATGAATAGATCACTCATATATATACCCTCTTTCAATAACCCATTAGGTCGGCCAGTTAAGCTTTTCTAATACACAATAAACTAGGTCGGCCAATTAAGGCTTCCCATCATACAAATAATTACATAAGCCCTTGATAAGATACACATGGTACCTATACCAAGTATCAATATTTACAATTCATTACAAATACTTCCAGATCTGTAACCCATGCTCAGAATTAATTTCCACATGTTACAAGTTTGAAGTCGGCCAAGAAATAAATCTTCTCCATAACACATGCCACAACTGACATCATCAGTACCCAGAAAAAAATCAAACTAAACCCATTTCACCATCATATGGTGGCTCTCCATCTATAAGCTTGCAAGTTCTTGAGCATCTTCCTCAGCAAGATATGCCTAAAACACAGAGACCTTCTTTGTCCAAAATCATAGTCACAGTCCAAAAAAATAGTCTTTACTAAACCAGTTGTAACATCCATGATATGAAGCATAAATTCAAGCAGCCTAAGATGTAAGTTCAAAACTCAATCTTTAGATTAAATTGAACTTCGCTCATTCTAGTTCATCTGTACAGTGTATGTGCATGCCTTCCAGTCAAGTAACTAGTCTATCTTCTTTCATAGAAATATATGTTGACATCAGTGACAAAACATGAGTATCAACAACATGATTAGTACCAAAAACTGATATCATCTAACAATCTCCCCCTTTGGTATTGATGGAAACATATTGGAGAATCCATATGCATCAACCCAAAAGTACTCTCTCTCTTTACAATCTTCTCAATATCCTCAACAAATCTTCCCAAAATAGTAGGGATTTTCACATAGATTCCTTCCCCCTTTGGCGACAATGGCAAAGGGTGCCATAACTCATCTATAGTCTTCGGTAAGGTGTAGCTTTTTCAAATATTCATGTCTAATCAGGTGCAAGATCACCCAAATGTGCTCCATAGTGTTCTCCTATGATCACTCCCCCTAAGGAGTAGATCCATACATCAAGTCCAGAGAATAATATAGCTCTAAGATCCACTGGAGTGATGCATATCTGCATCATTTAATTACCACTGGGAGGGGCCATTGACCCAAGTATGCCTCTGAGGTATTCAAAATAATCTTTTGGCAAAGGTTTAGTAAATATATCTAGTATCTGCTCCTTTGTGCTTATGTACTCCAGTTTAATCTCCTTAGCAACTACCTTCTCCCTCAAGAAATGATACTTGATAGAAATATATTTAGTCTTTGAGTGCATTATAGGATTCTTCAACATGTTTAGTGTACTTGTATTATCACAATGAATAACCACTAGCTCCTTGAAAATTATTCCAATATCTTCCAGCATTTGTTTCATCCAAACAACTTGTGTGCAATTTATTGCAGCAGCTACATATTCTGATTCAGTAGTAGATTGAGCAATACAGTTCTACTTCTTTCTTAACCAGGAAACCGATCTCTTCCCAAGGAAAAATGCACCACCACTTGTGCTCTTTCTGACATCCACATTACCTACCCAATCTGCATCAGTAAAAGCCTACAAAGTAAAATCATCAGATTTTTCATACCACAATCCATATTCCATAGTTCCTTTCAAATATCCAAAGATTCTTTTCACAGCAAAAAAATGTCTTTCTTTAGGATCTTCTTGATATCTAGCCACAATTCCAACTGCATTGGTAATATCTAGTCTGGTGTGTTATATATATTGTAGACCTCCAATCATTGATCTATACTTAGTTTGAATAACACTCTGAGTCTCATCATCACTAGTCAGTTTGTTTCCAGTCACCATAGGTGTTCCAAAAGGTTTACAATCTTCCATTCCAAACTTTTTCAACATTTCCTTAAGATACTTAGTCTGACATATAAAAATGCCATTCTTTCTCTGATTAATTTGCAAACCAAGAAAATATTTCATCTCACCAATCATAGACATTTCAAACTCATTCTCCATTTCTTTAGCAAATTTATTACTCATTTTGTCATTACCTCCAAAAATGATATCATCAACAAAAAATTCTATAATCAAGATTCCATCTTCATCAGTTCTTAAATACAAATTATTGTCTACATTACCTTTTTTGAAACCAAGATGAAGTAGATATTTGTCCAGTCTTGCATACCATGCCCTTGGTGCTTGTTTCAGTCCATATAGTTCCTTTTTTAATCTACAAACCATGTTTTCATCATCTGTCAAAGGAAAACCATTAGGTTTCTCAGTGTATACCTCTTCCTCTAGATCACCATTCAGGAATGTTGACTTCACATCCATTGGATACACTTTAAAGTATTTATGTGCAACATAAGAAAGAAATAGTCTCACAGCTTCCAATCTAGCAATAGGAGAAAATGTCTCCTCATAGTCTATACCTTCTTGTTTTGAGTAGCCTTTACAAACCAATCTAGCCTTTATTCTTACCATTGTACCTTTCTCATTCATCTTGTTTATGAAAACCCATTTAGTGCCAATCACATTTTTGTTCTTAGGTCTTGTCACCAATTCCCAAGTATTGTTCTTCATAATCTTCTCAAGTTCTTCTTCCATAGCTTTAGTCCAAGATTCATCTCTACATGCTTCATCAGTAGTCTTTGGTTCAACTTGAGAAATCAAACAAATCTCTTCTTTAGCCTTAGATCTAGTCATTATACCTTTACCTGTATCACCAATAATCTAATCTTTAGGATGGTTCTTCTTAACATACCTTGGTGTCTTCTATGGTTCAGTATCTTCAATCTGTTCATCTTTTCCTTCATTTTCAGTCATCAGAGGTTCATTCTAATTCATCAAAAGGTTCTTCAAGTTCTTTAGTAACTTCTTTTGTTTCTATAATCCGATCACAGTTATACATTCTTTCTTGAATTTGGAACTTTTCATCTATCTTCACATTGGCGCTTTCAATCAACTTTCTTAATCTCAGATTAAAACATTTGTATGCTTTTCTTTTAGTAGAATAACCAAGAAATATTCCTTCATCACTTCTAGCA
>MU224050.1:3467280-3477998 GCA_018584345.1 Thuja plicata | reverse complement strand
TCACAACACTTATTCTCACACTTGCACCTAGTGCGAAACAAGCTCCTCCTTTGCTTAGGTTCATTTTCACCACTCAGTAGGACTCTTCTATTAACTAGGACTTCTCCTCCTTCAGCATCTTCAAAATTAGATGATTTTGCATCTTCATCCACATGTGCAACTCTAGCCTGGCCGTCATTTCTCCTATCTGCCCTTCCTTGGCATTGAGGACATTCATATGCCCTATAACCTTCTTCTCCACCATGAAAACATGTTCCATGGAAGCCTCCTCTTCCTGATCCTTGTCCTCGTCCTCTTCCTCTTTGATCTCTATTATTTTGATTGAAATTATTTCCCCTCTAACCCTAACTACTACTGGCCTCATCCTTCTTTTTCTGTTCTTCATTTCGGCCTCCATAAGATCGTCCACCAGATCTTCCACTGCGACCTCTTTCGCTTTGCCTGCTTTCAAACTTCTTGTTCAACTTTTCCTCTACCTTTAGGGAAAACTAGTAGGCCTCTTCAATATTGTTCATTCAGATCAGGTTCAACTCCTCCTGAATGCTCAGCCTCAACCCATTAAGGTAATGGGAAACTTTCTCCTTGTTAGATTCTGCATGGCCTTTTCAGATGAGGATTTGATAGAACTCCTCCGTATACTCTTGGATAGATTTTCCTGCTTGCTACAAACCTTGCATTTTCTTCAGTAGATAAAGCTCATAATCAACAGGAATGAACTATTGCTTCAATTTATCCACCATCCGATCCCATCTTGTGATTTTCTCCTTTCCTCTTCTATTTTGCTCCAACTGAATCTCTTGCCACCAGATCTTCGCATGACCCTTCAGTTGAGCCTTCACAAATTTGACCCTATCAGGGTCCTCAATATCTTCATACTCAAAATATTCTTCTATTTCATTGATCTAGTCGGTCAACTCTTCTGGGTTAAGATTTCTCAAAAATGTGGGAACCTCAAGCTTAGGTCTTTTCCTAATCTTGGAAATGCCCCGAAAAATCCTTTCCTCCTCTTGGTTCAAAGTTTCGCCTTCTTGATCAAAATCTCCTTCTACGTTAGCTTCATCCTCACTTTCCTCTCTTACGGCAAGATTCATGCCTCTGCGAATCTCTTTCTGCAATGCTTGCACTTGTCTCTGAAGGGCTCTAACCTTGGGCGGTACACCTCTGGCTCTTTCGCCACACTCCCTTCATGGAGGCATTTTTGCGCTTATCATTGAAACCCTAACCATGATCTTGGTGCAAACTACCTCACAGTCGGTGATCTGTCTACACACTCAGGAACTTCTCACTCTGATACCACTTGATGAAGGGGACTCCTCTTAATACCACTAGTACATGACAGAAACAAAGAGAAACAACAGAAATTTGCAAGAACAAAAAATTGGCTTCTTATTGGCTCCACAAATGTGGAATTACAAACTTCAGAATTACAATATCAAAAGCCACATGGGCATCCCTTACAATAATCTGTAGGACAAAGCCTCAAATAACCACCCAGAACTACCCTAGAAAACACCACGGGCCTTCCTTAAATAGGCAATTTTCCACCGCCTGAGAAGGTTCCATAAATCTAGCCATTAAGGCCGACTACCCTTAGCATTTAATTATTTTTCACTTTTATTACAAAAGGGTCGGCTTTAAATATTTACAAAACATGAGATTAGGTAGCCCAACTTCTGGAAGCCATAACTTTTGAACCGTAGCTCCGATTGACTATTATAACCACTTTTCGGAAAGGGGAGATCATGATCTACAATGTCTGACTAGCAAAGTGCTAGTCAACTGGGGGTTCGACCTTGATCCAAAGCCTCTAAGGTCCTGAAAATTGAGCTCAAAGCTTTTGCACCCTAAAATCTCAACAGTAAATCCTTAATAACTTCGCCAATACAGATGATGTGGCAATGAAATTCAACTGGCATTCTTATATGACTAAGATGAACCTTCACCTGGAAAATTAGAACATTCTGAGTTCAAACGACCAACTTATTAAAAATAGTAAGTTTCCAAAAATAGCAGCTTTGTACAAAATAGCCCTTATTGAATAGAAAAACACATATTTTTGGGTGATGCAAGATTGCCCTTACAGCCAGGATGCTCCTTCATTAGATATGCCCAAAACACAGAGACCTTCTCTATCTAGAATCACAGTCATAGTCCAAAAAAATAGTCTCTACTAAAACAACTGTAACATCCATGATATGAAACATAAAGTCAAGCAGCCTGAGATGTAAGGTCAAAACTAAGTCTTTAGCTTAAATCCAGCTTTTCTCATTCTGGTTCATCCGTACAGTGTATGTACACATCTTCCAGTCAAGTAACTAGTTTGTCTTCTTTCATAGAAATATATGTTGACATCAGTGACAAAACATGAGTATCGACAACATGACACTGGTGACAAGGCCTCATGTTGCTAGTAACCTTGGCATGGTCTCTAGCGTTTCTATATCAAAATAAGTGCTCAACTACATGATGGTATTCCATCCCGTAATACCCTTCCCACCATCCCATCCCCAGCCAATCCACCCTTCTTAGTCCAATCAAATCCTATCTCAAACCTAACCCTTCATCCTTGATGCAAACCTAACTATCCCATCCCTCATTGTTCTATTCCCCCTTCCTTTTTCTTCTATCATGTCTCTCTTGGCCATATTTTTGATATGCCGCCAGGGCTTTTCCTTTTCTCCCTATCACCCTCTCGAGGGGGCATCATCCCTAGCCAAATTCTATCCTACATCATCACTCTGGGGCAAATTCATTTCCTACATCCACTTCTTTGCATCGTCTATTGTTTTAAACATCTTTGAAATAGTGTTATTCTAACACTATGTCGAAGAAGGGCAAAATGTAGATACCTAAATCTGATTACCAAAACTAATCACATTTAGTGCCTTCTAAGAGCATTATCAGTTAAGTAATTAAGCATTACCTAAATGATTTATGTTAACCCCTAGCCCTAATTAATCACCTTAATTGGTTATAGTCCTGATCAATTATCTAATAAACAACCCATAGTTTGATATTTGATTAAATCCCTATTCCTCTTTTATTAAATGAATTTGTTTAATCATTTAATTCAAATCATTAATATTTACTTTGATATTTGATTAAATCCCTATTCCTCTTTTATTAAATGAATTTGTTTAATCATTTAATTCAAATCGTTAATATTCCCTTTAACCCCTAACCTAACCTATCTGAAACCTCTAACCTTGAGTTTGAACTCATCCCAACTCTTTACCCATGCTAACCCTTCCTTATCCCCCTAATCACCCTTCTTATCTCCTAAACCTAATCCTTATTCTATCCCTAACCATGTCACATTCCTAATCCTAGATTAGGAACTCAACCCCCAAAGTCAAAGTCAACAATCTCAAGGCAAGCCCATCCATATGTATTTAAGCCTCTTACACCTTCATAAATGCCTCTTACACCCTCTTTATGAGCCTTATCTTTTGGAGGCTTCTTGATCCATTTCCCTAAATGGTCACCTTCCTCCCCACTTTCAACCCAATCCCCTTGTGACAAGTGTCATAATTTGATGCACTTGAAGAAGCACAATCCATGTGCTCTCTTCTAGTGGCATCTGGACCTCTCGTCAACTTTGCATTTGAGCCCTTGGTTTTCCTACACATTGCCTATATAAGTAACTCCTTTCTTTCATATTTTCAATCCACCTTTACATGCAAACTTATAATGCAGATTTAAATAGTCATCTTAGCCATCTTAGAATATCTTGAATCTTGTTAGCATAATATAGTTTGAGCTCACATCTATTTTTAAATTAACATCTTTCATTAAGAAAATAGACATAGCTAAATATCAAATAGGATCTTGAGTAGGCTTTTAGGAAGTTTTCACTTCCTATTCCATAAGCTTATTTCAAGTTTTTATTTAAGGTCTAATCTTGTATGTAGTTAGTTTTTTAAGTTTTTGAGTGTTTTTAATAGTTGATTATGCTCCTAACATCTTAGATTTCATGGCTTGTAGCCCCAACATTTATTAGGCCAAAAGGCATCCTGATGTAAATGTATGCCCCAATGGTGTAGTGGATGCGGTCTTGAATTACTCTGATTCTTTGACCATTATCTGGTTATACCCTAAAAATACATCCATCATGGACATTAGCTCACAACCAGTAACCCTTTGTAACATATTTTTTATGTTTGGGAGAGCATAATTATCCTTGAGGGTTGATATATTTAGATTTCTAAAATCCACACATAGTCTAATATCTCCATTCTTCTTCCTAACAGGAACTAAATTGGAAACCCAAGAAGAATGTATGATGGGTTTTATGATTCCTATATCTTTCAGCTTCATTAATTCCTATTCCATTTTGGGTCTTAGTGAGGGATTTATGGGTCTCTACTTTTGTCTAAAAGGCTTAGCATCCTCTTCAAAGGAATATCATGTTGAAACAGAAATTCATTGTATGCCTTTAGTTCATCATATGTCCATGCAAAGACCCTTTTGTACTTCCTTAATAGATGAATCAAGTCCTCTCTCACTTTTGGTGACATCATTCTTCCAATAAATAATTTTATAGGAACATCATTTGTTCCTACATTTACTTCTTCCAAATCTTCAGGCTTATTTACATTTTTTACAGAAAATGGATTGTCCTTATTATCAAAATCTCTTTCTAGCACAACTAACCCTTTTCATACTTTATTTGATTTCAAATTTAACACTTCCTTGCCTAAAATGGTATCTTTTCCATCTAAAGTTTCTACATACCCACTGAAATCAATCTCTTTGTTCTCAAATTCTACTTCATAATGAACAAATCTTAGAATGTCCACATCATCATCAAAGACTTTCCATATTTCCACATTATCAGGTATTGAGGGCCTAGAATGAACCTCTACTTCATAAATACCAACAAAGGTAATACATTCTAGCCTCAAAGCTATGTTTGCAAGCAAGGCTGCCATTCTAATTTGGCTTCTGTCCATCTAGTCAATACCAAATGCAACAAAGTTTTCAAGTTCATCCCAGACTAAATTTCTGTATTGTTTCAATCTATGATTCTTTAAAGCATATTTAGACTTGATCTGAGACACTACAAGTTTAGAGTCTCCAATGACTCTAAGACATTTAATTCCATGTCTGGAAGACAGTCTCATACCAATCAATAGAGCTCCTACTCTGCCACATTGTTTGTACATGTAAATAACAGTGTAAATGAAAATTTGAAAGTCCATCCTGAGGGAGATATCAATAAAACCCCAACACCACCCCCCTCCCTAGAACTAGCACCATCAAAATATATTACCCATAACTTACTTCGTTCAGATAAATTATTTTTGTCTTTAGAGAATAGTGTAGGTTGTAATTTTCTTGTATCTTGCTTTTCCTTCACTTGAAATAATCTCATCTCAGTATCTAAGAAACAATTCATATTATTATCATCTTCTTCCTCAATCATATGAGGTGTTCTGGTATCCCTTGATAACTTAATGTTCTTACCATCAATATTGAAAGTGGAAAATGACAAATCAGACTGAATGCTTCCCCCCATTGATGCACTCCATTTTCTTGATAACAATATTCCATATTGAGGGGGAATTTCTACAACCAACATACTCATTGTTAATACTTTGCCTGGGAAAGGTGCCAATTTATAAGGTAATGCCTTAATGGTGCCAATGACAGGCACTTCCCTAAAATCCATAGCTTGACACCTCCCATGTGGTGTGTCTACCTTTAATCCCATAGATCTCATAACTTCTATAGGCATGACAGTATTAGATGCCCCAGATTTAATCAGACAATTTTTTTAACATTTTTCCATTTATCAACAATGTTAAGAAAAAGGGATGTATAGTTTTCGCAGTAGTACCAACAATATTGGTATCCAAATAAATCTGAGGAATCTTTGACATAAGCTCATCAAATTCCCTTGTGGCTTTATCTTTTGTGTCTGACACTTTCTTACTTGCCTCTGGTCCCATAATATTAGTGGAACTAACACACTTCATCCATGTTTAAGCCTTTTCTTTATGCTCTCCTATCCTCATCATTTCTAACAGAGGTACCTTAATAGTTATTTGAGACAAAATTTGCCCCATATCCATAGGGGTGTATTTCATATTAGATAGATCTGATCTTTGATTTATATAATCCTTATCTTCTACTTGAGAAGCCAGTTTGGATTCATCTCCTTTATGTTTTTTATCCTCCCTTTTAGGATGAGGCATGGAACTTTCTGGTGTTTTTTTACCTTTTATTTATAAACATTTGGACCAGTAGGCTTGTTGCCTTTTTTTATCAGAATTTTATTTGCATCTTCAGCCTATTTTTTCTTTTCTTGTGGCTTTTTGGTACTATTTGTGGTATCATTGATAAAAATACCAGTAGGTTTACCAACAACACTTCCAACTATTTTGTTTCTTAAATTGTAATTTCCCCTTGCTTTTGCAACCATTCTTGCTATGATTTTAGAAATTTATTCATCAAATGTTCTTTTAAGGATAGGGGTCTCATCACATCCCTCTGCATTACATCTCATATTATCAATCTCCCAATCTTGTATGTCCGAATCATCATGTTGATAATATGTTTCATCATTAACATGTGAGGAAGTCATATCAAAACCACTATCATCACATGCTTCCTCTTCATTAGATTTTTGATCTTCAGTTGGAGAGATTCTAGAAGCAATAACACAATAATCAGGGCTATGAGGGGATTGGAAAGCCACATACCAAGGATTATCATTGCAAATTTTCACACTGGTTTTTTATAGAGGGTCAGGAGTTTTCTCATCAGATTTTTCTTTCTTTTTTGGTATAATGGGTTTCCTATCCTTCCATTGAGTAGTATAAGGATAATTTTGCATCCTAGACTATTTGTTGAAGTTGCCATAGGAAGGCTTATTATTGTGTGAAATCCTATTGTTACTACTTTCTCCAGGTTTTAAATCTTTCAAATCATTCAGAGTCAACTTAAGGCTAAATCTTTCAAATCATTCAGAATCAACTTAAGGCTATCTTCTTTTGGTTTAGTATCCAAAGGTTTATCTGATTCTCTTTTAATGTACCTAGTTGGTTTCCATTTTTCTCTCCAACCCACTTTTCCAGAAACCCTTATGTTTGTCTCAATATTTACTGCTATCTTATATGCTTCTCTAATATTTCTAGGGTTCTTATCCCTTAAAAGGTAATCCATTTTTTCATCAAAAGAATTAAGATAATTAGCGAGACATACCTTGTCATCTAATCTCATCACTTGTAGAAAATTGTGCATTTCTCTCTAAAATATGATGTTAAACTCCACCACTTCTTCATTTGAGTTCTTCTTTATATTTTTGAACTCATTCAGCATGAAACATTCATTGGTTTTATCCCCATATTTATCTTGAAACATTCTTTCATTTCATCCATAGATCTAATACATTCATGGGCTAACCCTCTAAACCAGTCTCGGGCATCCTCAGTCAGTGATTGGACAAATAATTTTATCATTATATCATCATGCCCAATCTCATAATCATCCATCATATCCATAAAAAAATTTAAATGCTCCTCACAAGTTATAACATTGTTACCAGCAAAATTTGCGAGCTTTTCTCTAATCTTTTTGGGAATTTCATTTGGATATCCAGGAATACCAAGAAAGATAAATTGTCTATACCTTTCTATATAGACATGTGTTCTTTGAGATGAATTAGCACCTTGAACATTTGATGTTGTAGCATTTGATGTAGTAGCATTTCCAGAATCAATTTATGGTGGTATATTCATTATTGAATTTAGAGAAATTTTAGGACCAACACTAGTAGGAGGAGGACCAGAGGTTTGCCTAAGAAATTCAATTTTATTTTTGATCTCAAGAGAAGAGGCTTCCAATTCAGCCTTCTCTAATTCTTTGGCTATGATCTCTCTTTCTCTCTTGGCTCTCTCCAAATCAGTATCCAATTTAGTCATGGTATCCATTGCACTCCCTTTATTCATTGGCTCATTTATTTCAATTGCTGTTATTTTTTGTTTACCTTTGTCCTTGGTTTTTTGTGTATCATACAACTATTGGACAACAGGCTCATATTAAAGTTTTCCAGGTATAGTAGTAGCATTTATTGCTTCTAAATCTTGCAGTTGCCTTTTCAATTGGTCAGATTGAATCTGAGCATGTCTTCTTCTTTCCTCTTTCTCTATTTCTCTTCTTTGTTTTAAGGCAATCTTCTCTTGGATCTTTCTTTCTAGTTCACCTACTTCTTCAAAAATCTCCTCAGAATCTATGAGAGTTATGTCAGATTCTAAAGTTTCCTCCATAATAGTTATTTCTCTCCTGTGATGATGGGCATGAGGTCTTTTAGATGAGGGAGTGCTTAGATCACTAGGAGAATTCCTATTTTATTTGCCTCTACTTTTGGATCTGGACCTTGTTTCATGTCCTTTGGATTTACCATGGACCACCCTCTAAGTATACATAGGTACATCATCAACCCTCTCACTTTGAGAGTAATACTCACCATATAATCCCAATGCCAACTATGTATCTTGTTCAATTTCTATAGTATATCCTTTAGGATTGGGAGGAATCTGATTGTCTATTCTTATGTTCCTTCTTTTCCTCCAAGCTTGAGGAGTAGTTCCATCAACATTTCTATTCTTTGATTGCCCGGCTCTGGAGGTAGATGGAATTTCACCTTCCAACTCATTCTCAAGATGATTCTTCATCCTAGATTTGGTTATTTTGTAACTCATAGTTAGATAATGGTGTATCAAATGATTATAACTTAGCACTGATGCAGATATTTCTTCGAGTTGCCACCCAAAAATTAGTTGGGAAAATACACACTAACTCTGAGTAATAAATATTTCACTATGAAAGGTCTTCACAAGTGAAAAAATAACAACAAATGGTCTAAGCATTATCCCGATACATTTTCAATGGTAATATAAATCACTGGGATATGAAAAGATAAAACTCTGTACTTCAGTGGTCAACCAACTGGTATAATAAGTAAGCAGGTGTGATGAACCTCCTTACAGAAATATGGTGAGAATGCACAAAATAATAGAATATAGAGCAATAGCAGAACTCAGAATGCATCTATTGATCACAGGCCACTTCAAGGGGGTAACCTCCTTTGAGAAATCCCAATACAATAAATTCATCGGTGTCCATCAAAGGCCTCAACCTACTCTTATATACTAAGTGCGATCTAGAAAAGTAATACTACCTATGTATGTGGGATAATAAAATATACTCACGGGATGACTTACAAAGAATATGCGTCCAACAACACTACACTAACAAAATAAATAGAAGGAACACATAGGTTCCTAACATCCCCTCTCTCTTAGAAAAAATCTTTGTCCTCAAAGCTTAAGCTGTGGAAATTATTTCTGAATCTGAAGAAGGGGTTCCCAGGTAGCATCCTCTGGTTGCATGTTGTGCCACTGAATCAAGACCTTACAGATGGAGTGAGAGAAAAGCTGACGAGTGCACTAGTCAAGGATTGCCGCTGGCTCCAGGATAATGGATCCTTCCTTATCCATTTCAGGGAGAGCAGTTTGTGCTCTGACGTTGGTACCAAGAACTTGCTTTAGAAAAGAAATGTGAAATACTGGATGAATGCGAGAAGAAGGAGGAAGTTCCAATTTATAAGCAACTGAACCAATCTTCTGCAGAACCTTATAAGGCCCATAAAATTTTTGGGCCAGCTTATGACGCCCTTTAAGCTTTAGGGAGGATTGCTTGTATGGCTGTAGACGAAGAACTATGTCAACTGCCTGGACTGGTGAGCTACTGGGAGTGTAGGGAAGGAGCACTGGAGGTGCCTGACCATAGACTACTTCATATGGAGTCATTTTAGAGGTAGTGTGGTAAGAGGTATTGTACCACCATTCAACTAAAGTAAGCCACTTGGCCCACCGATGTTGCTGTTCGAAAGTGAAGCAGTAAAGAACAGTTTCCAAGCATTTGTTGACAATTTCAGTCTGACCATCGGTTTGTGGGTGATAGCCCAAACTCATCTTCAGTTTGGTGCCAGTTTTCTGAAATAGTTTAGTCCAAAAATGACTGGTAAAAGTTGCATCATGATCTGAGACAATGGAAGAAGGGAGGCCATGAAGATGGAAGATCTGGTCCATGAAGATTTGTACAACTAAGGAGGAAGTATAGGGGTGGCTAAGGGCACAAAAATGACTATATTACGAGAGACGATCAACCACAACCAAGATCACTATCTTGCCACCTGATTTAGGAAACCCTTCAATGAAATCCATAGAAATATCAGTCCAAATCCATGTAGGGATGGGCAATGGTTCTAGCAAGCCAGGAAGGAGGGTCTTTTCACCCTTGTGGCATTGGCAGGTATCACATTCAGCCACCATCTATTGAATCATCTATTTCATTCCTTTCCAAAAGAAGTTTTGCCTTGCCTGCTCATAAGTTTTGAGGAATCCCAAGTGCCCTGCTGAAGGAGAAGCATGGAGTTCATAAAAAATAGCCTGTTGCAAATCTGGGTTCTGAGGAAGCACTAGACGACCCTTGTATCAGAGAGACGCACCATCCCAAGAGTAATGTGGTACAGTAGAAGGATTATTGGCCAGCTGGTGAATGATTTGAGATAAATAAGAGTCATTGACATAGCCCTGCTAAACAGATGCTAACCAATTGGGAATTGGCATAGAAATAGCTAAAAGGGAAGCTTGATCATCAAATGTGCGAGAAAGAGCATCTGCCACAATATTGTCCTTACCCTTCTTGTA
>MU224050.1:3455466-3465985 GCA_018584345.1 Thuja plicata | reverse complement strand
TTTGTTGGAGATCTGCAGGAGTACTAGAGACCGCTGATGGCTGCATCTGAATGGAATGGAGCTGAGCGATGACACCATGTGAATTCTTCTTAAGAATTTTTTCCATACGATGTGAACTAATGATGCTGAG
The DNA here is from genome assembly GCA_018584345.1 of Thuja plicata. Taxonomy (NCBI): domain Eukaryota; kingdom Viridiplantae; phylum Streptophyta; class Pinopsida; order Cupressales; family Cupressaceae; genus Thuja; species Thuja plicata. The sequence continues at coordinate 3,465,855 of MU224050.1, read as the reverse complement.
AGACCCTGGCTATAAGCCTTTCAAAGTGTGTTGTTTCCCATCGGCTGAAAACTACATCCAAAGTTTAGCAAAATCCCATAGAATGGGGCCAAGAGTGCATAACCATTAGTTGCCCAAAACCACATCATAGCCACCTAAGGGCAAGGAAAACATGTTAGAGTGCATGTTATAATCTCCAATAGAGAGACGCACATTGCAACATTTCCCTTTGCAAGGTAAAGTGCCCCCATTGGAATTCATGACTTCAAAGCTAGAGCAGGGATGGACAAAGCAATCAGCTTGTTTGGCTATTCAGGGGTCAATGAAGTTATGAGTGCTAGAAAAATCAATGAGTATAGTAAGAGGGATCTTCTTGAAGAAACCCTAGACCCACATGGTTTGTGGAGTAGTGAAACCTACCAAAGCATGGATAGATATCTCTGGTTGAGCTTCTGGCGAAGGAGGTTCAGACTATTGAGGCTCAACCTCATCATCCACTGTTTCATGAGCATCTACATATTCTTCTAGTTTAGGTGGAGAATCCACATCCAAGAGATAGAGCTTTTGCTGAACACATCTATGGCCCCAGGACCATTTCTCATCACAATTATAACAAAGCCCTTTTTCTCGCCTAGCCCACATCTTTGTTTCAGACAAGTGCTTGATAGGAGTAGTTCTGGGAGCTGGCATGACTTGAGGGTTGTGAGAACCTGTATTTCTGAATGGAACAAAATTGGATCTGGAATGTTGTAGAGCACTAATCTTGTCTTCTGCTAACTTAGCCAACCCAAGGGCTTCCATCATTGTAGTGGGTCAGAACATTTTGACTTCCAAGCGAAGTGCATCCTTCAGACCACTGACAAAACAACTACGAAAAAATTCATCAGACAAGCCCTCTGTGTGATTAGCTAATTTTTCAAACTCTATCTAGTATTCTCTTATAGTGCCTATTTGGCATAGTTTAGTGAGTGCTCTTGTGAAGTCATCAAAAGCACTAGAGCCAAAGCACTCCAAAAGGAGTGTGCACAATTATGTCCATGTTGGGTCTACATTAGCCTTGATGTACCAATGAAACCATTGAAGAGCTCCATGTTCCAAATGAAAAGATGCAAGCGAGACTTTGTTGTTATCCAAAGTATTATGCAAGTTGAAATACTACTCTGCCCTATAAATCCATCCAGTTAGATTAGTACCATCAAAGCGCAGAAAATCAAGCTTTGATTCATGAAAATTGCCAGAACAGAACCCAGCGTCTCCAGAATGGTTTCGGTTCATGGATGAATGTTGAAGGTTGAGACTGAGAATTTTATCATCCAAATCTTGAAGTTTGGTTTTGAGGGATGCAATTTCCTCCTTCATGATTTTTTCTCCTATATGTGTAACAACCATAAAGTAGTTTTTTTTTTTTTGGCAATTGGTAGAAAATGAGAAATAGAAACTTTTTCAGTTAGAGCAAACTTGGATTTGGGCAAAACTCATATGGGAAATGGGTGTTTGACGAGTGGTTGGAGACTTTCTGAGGAAAAGGGTAAAAGAAAAATGAGGGTTTTAGGGTTGGGGAGGCAAAATGAGACGAGCGGTCCAAGAGGGACAAGGGAGTAGAATTAGGAATTGAACCTTGTGGCCCGATTTGGTGGCGATTGGATGAGAAGAGAAAAAGATAGGGCAAACCCTAAAATTAGATAAATGAGGGATTTAGGGCTTCGATATGTAGAATTTGGGGTTGGGTCATCAGGGAAGGAAGTATGCAGAATGGTATTGTAGGTGTTTTGAGGAACTATGAGAGGAAACGGGAAGAAAGCAAGGAAGCTATGGCTAAAAAATAGAAAAAAATTTACTCTGACAATTGACTCGGGAAAATTCACTCAAATACAAAACAACTGAAAAGAGTTATTGCAATAACAAGAAATATTAGAATTGAAAGGAACCTGAAGGCCATGATGGAAAATAAAATTTGACATAATTTCCACCTAGCAAGCCCAAGAACATGCTCTGATACCAGATGTGATGAACCTCCTTACAACAATATGGTGAGAATGCATGAAATAACAGAATATAGAGCAATAGAAGAACTCAGAATGAATCTATTGATCATGGGCCACTTCGAGGGGGTAACCTCCTTTGAGCAAGCTCAATACAATAAATTCATTGGTGTCCATCAAAGGCCTCAACCTACTCTTATATACTAAGTACGGTCTAGAAAATTAATACTACCTATGCATTTGGGATAATAAAATATACTCACAGGATGACTTACAAAGCATATGCGTCCAACAACACTACACTAACAAAATAAACAGAAGGACCACACAGGTTCCTAACAGCAGGGTAGGAGTCTAGCTCAACTTGAAAAACCTTACTCACAATAATGTAAAATTATTCCCCAGTAAATTTGCCATTTTGTTGGTTACTTTTTATGTTGCAACAAAACACAACAACCTCTTCTTCTTCTGACTAGTTTTATAGAGAATCCAACTTCAAATATTGCTCCATCCAAGAAAAGGACCAACTAAAAATCACTCTTACAATACTTCTAGTCTTTAGGTTCTTCTATACCAAGGGGGGATACCCTATAATACCTTGAGATATTTCTAGATGGTATTTATCTAAGCAGTAATCTCACAACAACTCAGCATAACTAGGAGATACTAGATAACTAGCTAATTACCCATTGAACATCAACCATGAAATGGAGCATGAGATAGAAACTCAAAAAAAACTTATACAAATATATAATTAATGGATTTATGTTTGTTTATATAGAAACCATTGCCAATATGCAACCAAATGTGCAATAACAAAGAACTTATTAATTTTAGATCAGTGCCTTATCCATTGGGCTACTCTCTAACTTAAACACAATATACAGAATCAATATTCATCAGAGATTCTAGGCCATTAACAAAAATATCCCAAACCCATAATACTCATAGAATCATCGCATATGTCAGATGAATCTATGTATTAATGAAAGCCTCATTTAATCTGATCCCTGATCAAAACTCCCAAATAAGTACATAAACATAGAGAAATTCTATGCTAATGAATCAAAAAACTCATAACTCACAAAACAAGATGACACAAGAGAGATTAGAATTTAGATGTTTGTATTAAGTTTAAAGAATCACATTCTATTATACAAGATGTACTCAGAGATAACCTCTTCAATAATCTGCAAGAGATCTTTCAACTTTATTTCTAATTATCACACCTATCTAGTACAAACTTCTGCTATATTTCCCTGACTGAAACCTTGCAAAATGTTTACAATACCAATTTTACAGCCCCTTCCAATGATCTTGGGAATCCTTTTATAGAATAGTATTGCAACAAGCTATAGATCAATTGGAATGAGGAAAAAACAAATGAATCTAGAAAAAGACAAAATAGAAAGTGAAGTGATAACCACTTTTGTTACAATATATAAAAAATATTTTGTCTTCTGACCACATAGGTACTTGTAAATTCTTTAAGATTGTTTGGTATCCACCATCTATATTCTTTTTTCCTTGATCTTGTTGATGTAGGATCTTTAACCTTTTCCTGTCTTATTCACTAACCAGGAAGCACTTCTACTTGTTTTCTTTTACACACTACCACCTTCTCCTTGATCAACTGCACTATATTTGTCCTTTAATAACGTATACACCTCATCACTTAGCCAAGGGAAGTTGATGACTTCATCCTTTTTGTTATTTATTTCACTCCAACTGACACTACCTTTCTCAATTTCATCTTTCCAAAATTCAAAGAATGACTTGGCTTTATTAATGATTTCAACAGTTTGGACAAACATAAGTGTGCTTTCCAAAGTAATAACACTATTAGTCCTTGTTTCCAATGTGTCATTACTTTATCTCATCCATAATAGTTCATTTTTTATTTCACCATTCTTCTTGAACAAGTTAGGAAACATCTCATAACGATCCTTCGAATATTCTTTCTTCAAAGTTTCTACCTTTCTCAAAATTATGCTCCTCTTGATGTCCAAGTCCATTAGTAATTTGAAACATTTATGAGTGCCAGTCAATATGATATCAACATTATTTTCTTCTTTAGATGTAGAATAGAATAATTTTAATTATTTCCTCTTTCCCTTCCATCTATTCAGTATTGGATCCCACTTATCCTTATCTGCATTAACTTCATCCACTATGCTGACAATCTTCTTTCCTTCTAAATAAATGGAAGCAGGACTTAAATCCTGAGTGCATTATATGAAAGTGGCATGTATTTTATCAGCATATCTTTGTTGTATCCATGTCTTTTCTTCTCTGGAAATTGCACAGTCTTCATCCCACTTTTTTCTTGATTGTTCTAATTTAGTCCTTTCAGCAACTAGCCTTTCCCTTTCTAATTCAAGGTATGCCTGTGTAGTGAGACTTTATGGCATGGGAGAAGGGGGATAAGATATAATTTGACTTGATGATGAAGGCTAGTGAGGAACCTTTGTAATCATTCTTTGAGGAAAAAAATGAGTTTTTTTTTTTTCCTTCTAGGATAGCAATCTATTTATACTTCTCAATAGATTTTATCACCTCATCATTATAAGCCTTCATGACTATCTCACATTTTTCTCTCAGGATTTTGATTTTTGCTTCCTATTTCTCAGCTACTTTCATGCCAAATTTTTTTGATTCCAGAGTAAGGCTAGTTTCTTCTACCCCTGAGGTGTCTATTAATCCTCTTACCATGAGGCTACCTGCATGTTCGACATGATCATCTCCACCATACACCTTATAGCTCTTCTTTTTTATTTGCCACATAACAAGGGTTGCATGATCTTCATTGAATTTTACTCCCTCGGATGCTTTTTTTTCCTCTGCCTCAGTAGCATGGAGAGTTTTGGTCTCCTTTCTCACAGCATAAAAACAATAGCATCTACAAGATCCCATTCTGGAAGTATTAATACTCCTTCCCTTTTGACCAATTCTCTTCCTTCTTCAGGAGTTATCTTCTCAACTTTGCATATCATTTCTTGTTTTATTTCATTTTCAATCTCCTCTTCACTCCTTGCAGGTTGTTCCTCATGCTTTTGTTGGCACTTCTCTTCAATTTCATTTATGTGGATTCTCCATAAGCATTGTAAAAATGCCCTAGCTTTGACAAAATTATCATTAGAAAGAAACTTGTCATTGGCTTGTTGTGTCAAGGGGTCTAATTCCTTGCCAGCATATTCTACAACTATAAGATCCAATGAAGCATGTTTTGGGGCTTCAGACATTCCTTCTTGTAGCTCTTGGGTTATGCAATATTTTTCCATCACTTCCCATTTGTAATAATTATTCTACTAAAGCCTGCTCATCTATATGCATTGGAGATTGGGAAGTAGAGTAAATATTTTCATGTTGTTGTTGTTCTACTTCTACCTTTTTCCTTTTTAGGGATAGAAATGGTTGAGTTCTTAAGGATAGTTTCCTTTTCCCTTTTGGATCTAGGGTCTTGTCAGATTTTGGTAGGACTGTACTATACCCTCTCCTTTTGTATACCACAAATTTTCCTAGTGGTACATTCCTAATAGGAACAATCCTTCTCAACATTGCTTTGGCCCTCTCTGGCTCATTTTGTAAGATGATAACCCTTTTCTGGTTCAATTCTTGCATGATGTCCTCAAACATCTCCATTAATGAATCCATCTTTTCAGCCTATGGCTGAAAATCCTTCAAGGGGTCATACAACTTATCAAAGTGTTGCACAAAATCTAGGCTTTTCTTATATGCTATCCATTTTTTCTTTTTTATTTCTTGCTCTATCAAATCAAATTTATTTCTAATCACATCTTAAGGAAAGTTGAATTGATGGTTCAACACTAAGAAATTTGTCTTCTCCCTGAACATATCTTTGATAAATGCTTCTAGATCAGCACATCTTGATATTGCAGTACTCAAACGATAAGGGAACAAATATGTTTGCAGGTGTTTCCATCCTCCCTTTGTAATAATGAGTTTATGGGAAGCTATGATTGTGGGTAATATGGTTCCTTTCCCTCTTCTTGTTAGTGCTTCTTCCAATAGGCCTCCAATCTGCCTTATTATTTCTGCCAATCCTATCTTAATAGACACTCTTTAAGGTAATATATTAGGTACTCCTCTGAAGCCATAAATTCAAAATACCATTGACACTAGGTAAAGAATAACATCTCCCCAATTATGTACTATATTTAGTTCTTGAATATATTCCTTTGGCCTCAAGATTTGTAAAAGTTTCATAGGGATTCTAGGATCATCGCACAACAACAATGCTCTAAGTCTGGCAGCAAAACATCTATCAAATGTGATATAAATTGCTTCTTTGATATCCCAAGACATATTTGCATTCCATAATTGTACTACCATATCCTCATCAACCTTGACTCTTGTCAAGTTCATTTAATTTTCAAAGTAATCTTCCGCTTTGAACAAAAACATGTGCATAAGCAGGGAGTACCATGCAAAAGGTTTGGTCACTTTGTTATTTTTAATGCCTATCAAACCCTCATGTATTAGGTCTACAATGTATGGAGAAAAATAAAAAATTATTGCTAGATGAGGATGTAAAATCTATACCATCATGAACATATAATGGATGGGCATTTCCTTTTCTTCATCATCACCACAAATTTGACATAGATCCCTATATAGTCCTCAGGCTTTTGGAGTAAAGTAATCTAGTTTAAAAGGTTCTTTGGTATTTCGTCCTATAATAATCAAATACCCAACTTTGTTAAAAAATTTATTTAAGGGTTCACTTCTTAAATAATTCTTTTGGGCTTGATATACCTCTGTAAACTCATTGAAATCAATCTTGTCCATAGGGGTATCCTCATCACTCAACCTAAAAACTTCTCTAATTTATTTTGTAGTTACACTGATCATAATGTGTCCATCCTTATCCCTGACCACTCTGGCTATGTTTTCATACTTGTCAGTTATCTGCATAAGCATATCTATGTCCATGAAAACTCCAGACACCACTAATTTTCCTACATCAAACTTCCATACATTACTGTTTGGGACATAGGCATTTCTCTGGCTGAAAACTACCTTAAATAGAGCTAGACCAGTCATACCTATACTTGCATCTCTAGCCCATTTACCCAAATCATATAGATCTTCGCCAATTTTCAAATGTGGGTTCCTGGGAACTATTTCCTCTATTTTTTTTGAATCATTAGTTAACCTAGTAAATTCTTGTATCAGGTCATTACATACATTCCTTTCCTTGTAGTCTATTTTTCCCTTATACTCTCTCTTGGGATGCATCTTGAATTTAGGGTTTTACAAGTCTAATAATTTAACAATTTTGTGAATAGAATCCTGTTACTGCAAACCCTAATATTTCTTCAAATTTCTCAGAACTCAGAAACACTTTTATTATAAAATTACCCGTTCTGGAGATGACTCGAAAATATGAATGCGAGTGCTGCAACTTTGGTCCACTCCACAATTCTGATAATTATGCCAAAAAAGACTTGAATGATCAATCAAATAACAATCCCATCACTTTTGAGCATTAAATTTTCACAACGAAGAAAAACATGTTTGCCATTACTTTGTTTGAGTTCAAAATCTCACGATTAACAGTTCACAACTGTTACTTTAGTACTTTGAAACATAACAGTCGATCTTGACAACTTTCCTTAACATCGAACGGCACACAACAAGTCTTTTATAACTTTCATCACCTTAGACACGTGTCACAATAGTGCATTCCCTCAAATATTATGTTTCAGGCAATTTTGATCGAAAGCTTTACGCCCACAGTTAGATCCTTTTGTATTTTCTTACGCTTTACCTTACTTTACATTGCCAGAGGGTCCCATCATTTAAGACACACGTCATCACAATGTGTTCCCTTGAAGGTTATACATCTATCACTTTATGCTCAAGGCTTAGCACCAACTCTCCAATCTTCGTGATCTTTACTGCCTTTATCCCACTTTATAACCTGCGGCTTTGATCCCGCAGAGACACGTGGCGGCACTATGCAATGCCTAAATGGTTAAATCCATATTACTTTTGATCAAAGGCTTTATTCTAGTAATTGGATCTTTTTTAACTTGTCTTATCTTTAGTCATCTAGCTGTCTACTAACCATGGTTTTCAACTTTCTCAGTGGGACACGTGTCACCACAATGCATTCCCTTAATTCTTAACATCCTTTCATCTTTTATTTGAGGTTTAGCACCAGCCGTTAGATCCTTTTGAAGATGTTTTTGATTTATTTGATCCTTTATTATAATGTTGGGCCCACTGCTTGCCAGGTGTCACAATGGTGCTTTCCCTTAATGGTCATTTCATCCGCATCTTCATCATAAGGCTTTGCGACCATAGTTGGATCAAACCTGATTTGTGCTTTACTTAACTTCATCTTTATGACTATGCCTAGACCGAATTGGACACGTAACATCATGGCATGTTCCCTTGAAGGTTTATTTCACATCATCTTTCATATTAAGGCAAAGTGTGGGTCGTTAGATCCTTTTGCATCTATGGTGATCTTCTGACTTTCATTTCAACTGTAGCATATCCCACCAGATACACGTGGCATCCTGGCGTAATGCCTTGAAGCATAGATCTCAATCATCTTCTTCTTGCAGGAATACGCAAACCATTAGATCAAAACAGACTTGCCCGACACATGATATAATATGAATAAAAGACTTGTGGACTCTCAAACTTAGGAAATATTAAAGTGCTTAAAGATTTATAAACTATTGAACACGGTCCTGCTTAATAAACACATGGTAGACACATAACTTAAGTGATGAAAAAGGTAATGTAAAAATAGAAACCTCTCCAATACTTAGGGTTTTAAACAAGATTTACACTTGAAGACTTAAACAAGGGTTCCAAAATTTATACATGACCTTAATTTGAAACTTGTAGACCAAGGACTCACTTGCTTGGATTTTTTTTAAAAATAGACCTAACAAGTAATAGAGTTTTTCTACTCTTATTTTATTAGAAGCTATACTAATATTTCAAACCTAATATCATAGAGGTTGTTCACTTATTTAGTTTAATATTAATATTATTTTATTTTACATTAACACAAATAAGATTTAATCCAAAAAAAAATGGATGGTGTAAAGGTTGCAAATATGCGGACAAGAAAAATGACTAAACCTTGCATGTGATTTGACTCCAACCAAGTAAGGACATAGTTGTGATATACTTAATATGGACTTTGACAATTTTCAGGTTATAAATGGAGGAGGCAAGTTGGTGTACAACTCTAGCAATTAAGGAAAATTGAAAGTTGAAGGAAATAATTATGATTTCTCAATACACATCGCTCAATAGAGGGAGACGTGACACCCTCTCTCATCTCTACTATCATAAATTTATTATGATTCAGTGGAAATGTCATGAGAGTTTTTTTTAGAACTATTTGTTTGATTTATGTATAAGTTAAAATAATTGCATTGATTTATATCTAATTAATGTTAATATTAATATCATATCACTCTCTGTTCTAGAGCTTAGTATTTTATTTCTTTATTTAAGTGTTGTCTTTTGTAAAATAAAATGAACTAGTTTCTCCAATTTATAGATGAGACATGCATAATCCTAATATGTTTATCTATGAAAAGATTCTTGGATGGGTTCTTAAGTGGACATTGACTTTCTACTATCTTTATATGCACGAGAAGACCCTCCTTATAGGGAAGCTCAAACCGATGTTAAGGATAAACTTATAGACATACTAAAGTAGTATGAGATATACATGATCTTTTAATTTCATCTTATTCACCTTTTTATTGGGGCAACTGAAAAGAGTTTTTTTTATGCATTTCTTTTTTGTTTTCAACCCCTCCTTTGCTTCTTTATACACTTCTTTATTGTTGTACTTTACTCTTACATACCTGTTTACTAGAAATTATGATATTATTGAGGTTTTACTATAGATAAGTGTTAATTTATATTAGATTTATAAGACTTTTAAATTTTTCTTTTCACAATCCACTTTGAATATAATTTCTCAATATATACATGATATATGTTTAAATACAATATATATATACATATATATATATATATAGCAATAGGTATATATAAATATATATTGATAATCAATATTTCTATGAACTAAAATGTAAATCAAATATTATGCTGATCGAATGAAAGAGACTTGCATTAATCTATTTCTATGCTTGTCTTCTATTGACCAACTCACGGGTTATATATATGATGCCTCAAGTAGAGACATGTCGATAGAGTGACATGTCTCTACGTGTAGAGACATGTCACCCTATCGGCATGCCTCTACACTAATTCTATTATACAAAACCTTTCATACCTGATGTCAATCGGTGTTTAACCAATGCATATAATTGTTTTACATAGGATAATTTCGCCGGTTCATATATCATCTCTTAACCGATATCTAATATGTTATTTGATCGTTTCACATAAACGATATACAATG
>MU224050.1:3435658-3455416 GCA_018584345.1 Thuja plicata | reverse complement strand
ATTTAATATTATTCTCTTTAGTAATGAATATAAATGTATGTGTATATATTAATGTATAATAATAATAATATCTATTATTATTATTATTATTATATATTGATATATTATAATTAATCTATTCTCATAAAATTAATGTCTACTATATATTTTATCTGATCGAAACTATAAACATCAACAATAAGGATGCCAAATGAATAAATAATTGTTTTGTTTTTCTAGACTTATTTAAGAGGGGCACAGTTCCTACAGGGTCATATAGCTCACAAAGTTTATTTTCAAAGGAAATTTACCTATTATCAAAATGATTTCCATTAAATAAATAAAATATCAAATTGTATTAATCATGATAGATTTTGTTTTATTTTTTTCCATGTTTGAGAAATAACAATTGTGTGTGTGCGCGCACGCGTGCACATGTGCGCAAGGTGAAACATTTAAGCTTCATTATCAACCATTGATTTTTTTAGGAGGTATACGCATATCTATTGAGGTAGAAGGAAAATATATATATGTTTGATTGACCATGAATTCCTTATAGTACCTATCAGAAGTTATACACATTCTCATGTACATATTTATTTTGACACTACTAGAACTTAAATACAATACTACTTAACTATGGAAACAAGTAAACCATGAGGTGTGTGATACAAAGGACTTGAGTTGTTACAACAATCAAATAATGGACTTACAACTAGTCAATAAGATAGGGCATGTGGTGGAACTCATGAACATGACAATAAGGCAACAAGAGGATCTTGCCTACAAGGTCACCAAGGCATCACAAGGAAATAGCATTCCATACCATAGGACCATGTATCTCAAACTTTTTTCAACTTTAGAGGACTACAAACACCCAAAAACAAAAAATGGCACATGGCCAAACAACTTACAATGGCCCTTCCTTTAAAATGCTTGTTTAGACCTACTAGCTCTATTTTTTGGGTTTTGGGACTATAATTTTTCAACCACTAACCATGAAAAAAAAATAAGATTTATTTTAGATACCCATTATGGGCCTATACAACATATCACAAAACCAATGTATGTTGTTCTGGAGAAGGAGGGATAAAATTGACTGATAACAATGTTTTAAAGGGGCAATTAGGTCTTCTTTACAAAGGAAGTGTCTAGAAAAATTTCTTCACATATTAGCCAATGGCTGGCACAATTTTTTTTTAAACCCAAAACCAAGGATTTCAAAGGTTAACATAACCTAAACCTCTCAAATTCCACCTAACAACTCGATTTGTATTGACAGTCACATAAAATAACTTGTCACATAGCACGGTGCCAGGCTAAGACATCAAATTTCTCACAAACAAAACATCCATTTTCTATGCGACCAAGTTTTTTTTCAAGAGGAATATCTTGGCTAAAAATACACAAGGTTTCAGATTTTTCCAATAGTAGATTATTGAGTTATGCACATTTTTTGTCAAACCCTAGGTGGCTGATTTTAACAGGAAGTTTTTAGAAAATTAATTGGATCACCTTCCAAATTTGATGAAAACACCTGAAACCATGGCCAATATTAAGGTTAATCTCCCTCCTTTCAAACCATGTATTATTTTTTGGGAGAAAAACAAGTATCTACAAGATTAGAGTGTTGTAACAACAAAGTTTCAGGAAAATTGCAGACAAAATGAAATGTGTTCTTATCAAAATTTCTTTAAAACTTCATCATCTCATTACCTTAACCCAAAAGACAAATTTTATATATTTATTGATAATTTATAAAAATCCCAACCATATTTTGAATGTTTTTAACCGTTGGGACTAAGATTTGCTAATGTTGCTTGACAACTTGTAAAAGCAACTTTTACATCTTTTTGACAACTTTGGCCAAATATGTGTCAATTACTTCAAATCAACCTAAAACCTTTCCAACATGATAAAAATGACTTCAAGACACAAATTACATTATTTCACCCATCATGGGTATATTTTACATAATTTGACCAAGGTTTCCCTATTAGGACCTTGTAGGTCTACATGAAATTCCATGGTTACAATTACTTTCCAAAATGATTGGAAATGATTAAAAATGACTCCAAATGGTCCTTAGGTACATTATTACAACTTGACACAACAAAAAACAAGAAAATCATTTCAAATTTATCAAAGACACCAAGGTGCTCCTGCACCATACACTTGGGGAGAGGAAAATCTCAATTCCCATTTGAGATGAGGCCTTGAATAGACGTCCCAAGATACTTGATATCATATTCAGTAATCCAAGTGGTGTCTTCATTAGGTAGACCATTCCATTTAACTAAATACTCATTTTAAAATTTCTTGTTCTCTTGACCTCCTTTGTATCTAGAATGCTCTCTAGTTTCATGGGCTGAATTGGGGGAAAGTATTTGATCCATTTTTCATATTTAGTTGCTATGGTACATATATCATTACTTGCATCAACAATATCTTTAAAAGGATAAAAATTAGATATATTAAAAATAGGTGATACTACTACCCTAGGGGGTAACTTAATTTCATAGGCATTTTGTCCAAATTTGTGGACCTCCTTGCAAGGTCCAACCTTTTTCATCATCATCTTTGTGTATTTCCCCTTATGCAACCTTCCCTTCCTTTGGTAGGAAAACACCAATACACCAACCTTGAAGTGTACAACTCTCTTTTTCAAATCTTCCCTCTCCTTATACTTTTCTACATTCTTTTGAAGGATTTATTTCACTTACTGATGAATATATCTCATGGCAGTGGAAAAATATTCTCCTTGAGAACTCCTCTCCGTTCCTTGAATATCCCTTAGCTCATAAAAACCCCTTGTATTCATGCCATAAACAAATTCAAAGGGAAACCTTCCTATGCTTAAATTTATTGAGTAATTATAGGCATACTTTACTTGAGAAAAAATTAAATCCCAAGGTTGAACATGCTCCTTAGTAAGGCATCTTAGTAGGTTCCCCAATGACCTATTGACAACCTTTATTTGTCCATCCAACTATGGATGTTATGAAGAACTATATAAATGATTTGTACCAAGTTTATTCCATAAATTCATCCAAAAGTGCCCTATAAACTTTTAATCCATATCATACACTATGCTCAAAGGAAGTCCATGTATCCTTACAACCTCTTTAAAGAACAAACCTGCAATGTTAGTTGCATCATTTTTAGACTTACAAGAGATCAAATGTTTCATCTTGCTAAATCTATCTACTACTACAAACATATTTTCATGTCCTCTTTGTGTCCTTGGAAGACCTAGTACAAATTCCATACTCAAAATCTTCAAGGCCTATTTGGAATAGGTAGGGATTGATACAAACCTACATTAGATGAGGATCCTTTTTCTCTTTGACAAAAAATTCAAGATAACACAAATTGTTTCTCATCCACATACAACCTAGGCCAAAAATAAAATATTCTTACCTAATCTAGTGTTTTTTCAACCACAAAGTGGCCTCCAAGAGTCTCACAATGCTTCTCTCATATTAAATTATACCTCATAGAGAACTTAGGTATGCACAATTGATCCCTTTTGAAAACAAATACCATATTGCAAAACATAATCAACATACTCACTGTGAAATGCATCTGAAAACTGAGAAAAGTATCAAAAGCATCCTTGAAGTCCTCATCTTCCTTATACATACCTTTAAGGGCTTCTATCCACACACATTGTAATTTCTCCTCCTGGACGAACATGGTTCTTCTATTAAGGGAATCAACATCTTTATTTTCTTTTCCTTTCTTGTGCATTATAGAGAAGGTGTATGCTTGCAAGTATTCAACCCACTTTAGTGCCTATAATTCAATTTTGTTTGAATAACTGAGAGGGGGGGTGAATCCGTGGCCTCAAAAATATTCCAATAAATTAACCCAAAAAATTATTATCACAATTATAAGCCTCTATTTATCTTCAGCCCTACAAGATGAATGCCTTGAAATAATCTCAACAAATAACTACTACTTGGAGTTCACTATTAAACCTTATTCTTACTATTTTCTGAAATAAAATAAATTAGTGTATACTGATCAATCCTATTTTAGTAATGTGTAAATCAAAACATGAAAGAAATGACTCATAAACACATTTGACACATGGATTTTTAACGTGGAAACCCTATTAAGGGAAAAACCACTTGGGACTGGTAACCCAAAATTTTCACTCTTTTGAAGTGAGCTCAGTGAAGAGCCAACCTTGTTAAAGGTTAAAAACACACTATTAAGTGCGACTTTGTTAGAGGATTTAACACTAACATTTTATCACTTGATATCTGGCACTCCCATTCTATCTTCATGATAAACCTTTTTGATACTCATTGGGATGTATCTCAATAAATAAAGGATTTGTTTAGATCCTGCTCGGTTAAGAGACTTATCTGATTCAATGGTTAAACTGAAATAGTATGTGATCTGTTCATATTAACAAATATACTTTTTAGATGTTTAGATCTATTGTAAGATCATAATACCTTTCTGATCATGGTCTCTATTCAATACCTTTTCTCCACTTCTTTCTGCTCGGTGATGTTGTGCTTCTTTGTTGCACGGTGTTTGCAGAAATCTTTAGCTCTTTCCTTAGCTTGATTGATCAGGACTGTATGAATTTTTTCTTCACCAGTATCTCTTTAGCATCCTCTTCTCTATTCACCCCTAATTCACAATGAATTATCTTGTCTCTTTATAGACATGATTTCACCATTTGTAAGTCCTTGACTTTCTTGTTCTTGGCGTGATCCGCAATTCTCACCTTTCTTGCTTTAAAGCTTTACAACAGTTTTATCCCATAGATTTCTCTTAGACAACTGGAATAAAATAGATTTAAATCTCTCACTTATCTTTGGATTTAAATTTTCAATGAAAACAATATTAACAACTATTTAACTCCATCTTTAGCACTTTCCAGCTAAGTTTTTTTCATTTCTGAACTTCAGTTCTTTTTGGTGTTTAACTCTTTGTTAGCTCAATCTAGAATTTAGTTATCCTCGGGCATCTCCATCGGGGTTTCTTTTCCATTGGGGTTATCTGTCCATTGAGTAACACTATAATTATCCTCATCGGTAATTCTTTCTCGGGTTTGTTGCTCAAGTATCACTGTGACTTTCCTCTCAGGTTTCTCTATCTGTCGGGGTGCACTGATCATCGGTGTTTGTTGTCACTAAGTGTATACTAAACTTTTATTCATTATTGATAGAATAACCTTTATCTTTCTGGTTCTTTTGAAGTCTTTGAAACTATGTATATAACCAATCAATTTATATAAATTTGACATCAATGACAATACAATACATTAACTAATTTAATGCCTTGCATTAACTTTCTACAGCTTGGTGATCATCAACTTAACATTTTCAAACATTCAATCATTTATAGTTCATTAATATCTCCCTTTGGCATTGATGGAAACACACTACATTACTACTAATACAATATGAGATATATCATTTATAGTTCATCAATCTACCAATCTTATTGTTCTATAACCAATACAAATGTCTCTCTCTCGGTAAGCTCATATAGCTTAGTTGTATTTCTTGCAGAGTACTTCTTTAATCTTTAATCCCTTCACTGGATAGATGTAGTAGCTTTTGAATTTGTCTCTCCCTATGTTGTAGAATTACTTCTTTGATGTTGACTCTCCCTTTAACTATTCCTCTCCTTGATCATCTCTTTTTCCTTTGACAACAATATAGATATATTCTCTCCCTTAGGATAATCATGTTGGATATTTCATATGTAATCTGTCCCTTACAGATTACATCTCTCTCAACTCATCTCAAGTCATATCTCCCATCTTGATATTCTCTCCCTTTGACAACAATGCCAAAGTATATCCTTGCTCTTTTTTTATAATATACTCCTTGAATTTCCTTATCCATCAGCAATGCAATGACTCTAATGTTCAATGTAGATATGTACCTTTTTGTGTATTGTTGTATCTTTGCAATTCATCTCTTTGCTTGCATCAACATGAACGATCTTCTAATTTTGTGTAGGCTGATGTAGCCTCCTATTCAGCTTACTAACCAATAGACAAGGGTTAGACCCCTAGTCTCTTTCTCGGGTACTCAAATTTATCTTTAGGCAATGGCTTTGTGAATATTTCAGCTGATTCTTCCTTGGATTGAACATATTCTAGTATCACCTCTTTCTCTTGAACTTATTCTCTTAAGTAATGATACTTGATTGAAATATGCTTTTTCTTAGCATGCATGACTGGATTCTTAGAAATTTTTATTGCACTGGTATTATCACAATAGATAATCACTGGTTCAAGAATTTTCATATTCATACCTTCTAGTAACTATTTGATCTATGCAATGTTGGAGTAGTTTGTAGCAGTAGCCATATATTCTACTTCTATAGTAGATTGTGAGATGCATCCTTGCTTCTTGCTTATCCATGTGAAAATTCTATCACCCATGAAAAATTCTCCTCCAGTTGTGCTCTTTATTTCATCTAAGTTTCCAGCCCAATCAGTATCTGTATAGAATTGAAGCTCAAATTTTCCTTCTCTTTTATACCATAGGCCATAGTCCTTCGTGTTCTTTAGATATCTCATAATTCTCTTGACAACAGTCATGTGTGATTCTTTGGTATTAGAAGAGAATCTTGCAACTATTCCAACTACATGTGCTATATCTGGTCTAGTATGAACAACATACATTAGTTTTCCAATCATTGATCTAAACAAGGTCTGATTATCTCATTTGATTTGTCTTCTTTTGTCAACATACATCCAGTTGTCATAGGTGTTCCAACTGGCTTGGAATCTTCCATCTTGAATATCTTCAACACTTCCTTGATGTATTTGGATTGAGTGATATATATGCCTGCATCTTGTTGAAGAATCTATAGGCCAAGAAAGAATTTGATCTCCCCAAAAATTGACATCTCAAACTCTTTGCTCATTTCATTAGCAAAGGATTTACATAACATATCATTACCCCCAAATATGATATCATCAACAAATATTTCAGCAATCAAAATGTTTTCATCAGTATCTTCTTTGAAATACAGATTGCTATTTTCACTTATTCTTACAAATCCAATGCTTATGAGATAGGAGTGAAGTATTTCATACCTGGCTCTAGGTGCTTGTTTCAATCCATACAAGGATTTTTGTAGTTTATATACCTTGTTCCTCATGTCTAGATCAACAAACCCTTCTATTTGTTCAATTTATACCTATTCTTCTAGTATTCCATTTAGGAATGTAGATTTGACATCAATTTGGTATACCTTGAATCCTTTGAATGCAGCATAAGAAAGTAAAATTCTTACTCCTAGTCTAGAAATGGGTGCAAAGGTTTCACCAGAGTCAATACCTTCTTCTTGTGCATACCCCTTGCATACTAACCTTTCTTTGTTTCTTATGACTTCTCCATTCTCATTCAGCTTGTTTCTGAATACCCATTTGGTATTGATGACATTCTTGTCATCTCATCTCGATAATAATGTCTATGTTTTGTTCTTCTCAATCTGTTCTATTTCTTCATTCATAGCACTAACCCATTATTCATTCTCAAGTGCGATATTAACAAATTTAGGCTCAAAATCACAAATTAAACATATAGTGTTCAGTGACTTAATTCTTGTTCTCTTTCCAACCTTCTTGTCTCCTATGAGATGATTTTGTGGGTGATGTCTTTTGGCATACTTGGAAAGTATCAGTTCAGCTCTTTGTCCATCATTCTAATCATCATCTTGACCTTCATTCTGATCTGCATCACTCAAAACACCATTTAGAGAAATTTCCTAATTTTTGGTATTTGCAGCTTGATGCTTGGGTGCAATATTCTATTGCTCGGGAGTGATACATTGTTGCTCGAGTAGAGTGTCAGGTTCTTTAGTGTAAACAAACCTGTTATAGTCTTCTAGTTATTTTCTTCTTTCCTCATCATTTTTATCAGCATATTCATCTATTCTGATATTTGCACTTTCAATGATTTTGTTAGAGGACTTTTTAATACATTTATAAGTCTTGTTCTTGGTGGAATACCCTAGAAAGATACCATCTTCACTTTTGGAGTCAAGATTTCCATTTCTATCATCTTTTAAAATATAACATTGACTTCAAAATATTCTGAAGTAACTTACATTGGGTGTGTAACCATACCATATCTCATAGGCTATCTTTTTGGTGTCTTTCTTCAATTGTACTATGTTCAATGTGTAGACAATAATACTTACAAATTCCCTCCAGAATTTTTGAGTGATGCTTTTCTCTATCATCAGTGTTCTTTCACAGTTAACAATGGATATGTTTCTCCTTTTAGCAATCCCATTTTGTTGTGGTGTTCTTGGTGTAGAAACCTGTCTTTTAATTCCATGCCCATTTTAAAACTTAGTGAATTCATCAGAAACAAATTCTCCTTCTCTATCTGATCTTAAGAGTTTTAGTTCCTTACCACTTTGTTTTTCTACCACATCTTTATACCATTTAAACATCTTGAATGCTTCTGATTTTTCTTTTAAGAACATAACTATCATCATTCTCGAATAATCATCAACAAAGAGAATGAAATATCTATCACCATAGTAACTCTTTGTTCTCATGGGTCCACATAGATCAGTATGGACATGTATGGGTTTTTCTCTTGAAACTAGACTTTTTCATTTTACCTTTTTGACAATTCTTACACATGATATGGTCAGGCTTTGACATGCTTGGTAAGCCTCTTACTTTCCTTTTATTGCTTATCTTAATCATGTTGTCAAAATTCACATAACATAAGCTCTTATGCCACAACCACAACTCTTCATTTCTAGCCATTAAACAAGTGGTGTTAATCAACCTTCCTGATTCTTTAAATATCTTTTCCTTTTTGTTCTCAAATGCTACTCGGTGACCTGTGTTATTCAACTGTGAAATACTCAATAGATTATAGTTAAGTCCTCTTACACAGTATGCATTTTCACATTTGATCAAGTTATTCAACATTATGGTTCCTTTTCCTTCAACTAGCCAAGGTGAGTCATTACCCATTCTTACTGATCCACCATTATAATACGCAAAAGTTTCAAACTTTTGTTTATCACCAGTCATTTGGTGAGTGCAGCCACTATCTATAATCCATACATCATTCTTACTAACTTGAGATATGAGTGCAGTCTCAACATACCTTTCTTCTTCATCTGAATCATCCTTCATGGCCACAAGTACCATCTCAATGTCTTCATCAGATTCAGTGTCAATATCTCTAGCTCTGTTCTTAGCTAGGTAACAAGCTTTCTTCCCTTTCCTTGTAGTCTCGGGTATGTCTTCTATCAAATTGTTAGTTTCTTTGGTAATATTTTTTATCACCTCTATCAAACTTCTTTTCATATGATCTATCATTACTTATGTCATCTTTTCTTTTGTTAGGACACCTAGCAGCAAAATGTCCAATCTCTTTATAATTAAAACATACAAGTGGTAATTTACCTTTGTAGCTACCTTTGTCTCTCTCCAATCTTCTAGCCATTATTGCTTCAATCTCATCAAGATCTTGGTCATCACTATCAATTTTAGTATCATTCCTCATAGTTTGTTTATGAATTGACTTACTTATTTTGAAAGAAGATTTGAAAGTAGACTAAATAGATGGTAAGACACTGTTATCAAAGTTATTCATCTCAAATGAAATCAGTCTACCAACCAAACTATCTAGAGTGACATTATTGTTTGCTACTGCTCTCATTCTTGTATAGTAGATACTCTAATAGCATATACAGGCAGTAAGGTTCTTAGGATTTTAATTACCACTGTCTCTTCTTCAAGTACACCTCCAACTCCTTGGATAGCATTGACCACATCTTTTATTCTATAGCTATAATGAGTGATATTTTCTGCTTCTCTGATTCTTAGGTCATCAAATTTACCTCTTAGCCTTTTTTCCTTATCTCTTAGTTCAAGACCATAAAAAGGCATGAATAACATATCTAGGTAACCACAAACCCTAAATAATATTTTAACCTATCTAATCTAACATTAGAACCATTGAAATAGGAATTTACAAATGCAATTCAAGAAAAACAAAAGAACTCCCTTCAAATGATGCTCAAATATCCTCCTTTCTTCTCCATAAAGGTAGATTATGTTTCTCTTTGAAAATAACACAATTTTACAAAGAACTTGAAAGCGCAAGTTGATAATGAGAATACTAGGAGATAGTGGTTCTAACCTTGAATGAGAAGAATGCATCTCAATTTTTAGAAAATGAGAGGCAATTAGGTGAAGATTGCATAGAATCAATGCATAATGAAGGGAAAAAAAGGTAGGATATTTGGAAGCATGATATGGGGGAAAATGAATAAGGAGATATTGAAGATATTGAAGAAGCACCTTAATAGGGATGTGAATCCTCAATTAAGGGATATGACAATTAGGTGAGATTAGGAGGATTTAATCAATTAATAAATCAATATTCCTCACAAATCTAAATTAGTATTTATGAAATTAGGAAATCCCATAAATTAGAATTAGGAAATTAATTAATTAAAAATTAATTAATTGTGAAGACTTGGGAAAAGGGGGAATAAATAAAGTCAATTTATTTATTCAATTAGGACATAGGGATAAACTATAGGTTATTCATCCCAAGAAGATAGATTAGTAGAATATCAAACAAATTTAAGGTATTAATGTTGAATTGAAATGATTTTGATAATATTGATAGGGATTAGGATCAATTATGAGGATTCTAGAATAGTTTAGGAAATCACGAGGCATCGATGAGCTTTGACAATGCGCCCGAATAATGATGTTTGGAAATGATTGAATAGAACCAATGAAATTTGATGGCACTATAGGATTGAAATAGAAATGGGCAAACATAGATGAACTTGGACCATATTCCCAAAATAATAATAATCAGAAATAGTATTGATGATCTTTGTCAATGCTATTGGATTGATAATGATAGATTGATAATGATAACGTCGATGAACTTTGAAAATGTTATCAAATAGTTGATTAAATGGATACAAAGCATCGATGAACTTGGAAAATGATCCTAGAATGATGATAATATTGATCAAATTTGGAATAGGGTTTGATCGATTTGAAAATTTGGTTAATTATGCATCGATGATCTTGGACAATGCCCCAGAATGGTTAGAACAAGTACAAACAATTCTAAAAATGATTAGGAATGGAATAGAATAGGTTTTAATTGATTTAGGATGATTTGGAATGGTTTAGGATCGAATAGGATTGGTTTAGGATTGAATAGTATTGGTTTAGGGTTGATCAAAATTGATTAGGAAAGTGATTGATTTGATAAAGTGAGTAGAAATATTAGTAAATAATTGAAAAATATTGTAATATTCAATTATCGATGAAAGAAATAATGTTGTCATATAATAAAGATCATATGCACAACATAGAGGAATGATTAGGTCACAAAATAACATTTCAATTGTAATGCTAAAAATGTTAAAACACGTAGACTAGCAGGCTCAAACCATTTTTAGGTTTCTATAGTTTTCCCCTCTTTGATACAATGCGATTATGAGCATTGTGTCAAAAAAGATTGAAGAAAATCACATTAAAATATGCCCTAGTGATAATGGGATACATAGGTGCCCCCTTGAGAAATTGACCAAAAAATGCAAATGATAGGTTGATTTGTTGATAATGATGAGACAGATCCATCGCAATGAACAGATCAAAAATCAGAGGTCAAATGAAAAATATATGAGGTGTTGAGTACAAAATTCATTGTGGCCAATACAAAAGGCAAGGGTTGCACATCCATCTAGGAAACCAAGAGGCTATAAAAGGGCTTGGAGAGGGATTTGGAGGTCATTTTCACTCTCACATTTGGAGGAATTTGAGCTTTGGAGAAAGGAGGATGGATCGAGTGCTAGTGGAGAATCAGTGTGGGGAACGAGTGTGTAGCCTCCAACTATTAGTAATAACTAAGAGGGGGGGTGAATCAGTGGCCTCAAAAATATTCCAATAATCAAACCTAAAAACTTAGTACCGCAATATTATACCTCTAGTTATCTTCAGTCCTATAAGATGAATGCCTCCAAATACTTATATCAAATTACTACTACTCAGAATGCTTTGTAAAACCTTCTATTGTAGATTTACCGAATAGTAGTCTGTTAATTTACCAAAAAATAGTAAATTATCTAGAGTATACCAATCAATCCAATTAAGTTAAGTGTAATGAAAAACACTAAAGTAATGACTCATAAACACATTGACACATGGATTTTTAACATGGAAACCCTGTTAAGGAAAAAACCACTTGGGACCAGTAACCCAAAATTTTCACTCTTCTGAAGTGAGCTCGGTGAAGAGCCAAACTTGTTGTTAAAGGTTACAAACACATTGTTAGGTGTGACCTTGTTAGAGGATTTAAAATTTTAGTTGATCACTTGATAACGAACATCTCTATGCTACCTTCCTTGATCAAACACACACTTGGCCTATCAATAGGCATCTGGCATCTCATGCTATCTTCATGATCAAAATTTTTGATACTCCATTGGATTTATCTCAATATAAAAAGGATCTTTAAATCCTGCTCGGTTAAGAGACTTTCTGAATCAATGGTTAAACTGAAATAGTATGATCTATTCACATATACAACTTATACTTGCACATTTTCAGATCTATTGTAATCTCACAAACTATTCTGATCAATATAGCTTTGTTTATACCTTTCCTCCACTTTGATTCTACTAGGTGATGTTGTGCTCTGTTGTTCGGTGTCCACAGAATTCTTTAGCTCTTTCCTCAGCTTGTTGATTAGTACTGTATGAAGTTTCTCTCCATCATTTTATCTTTAGCATCCTCTTTTCTTTCCCCACTCCCATTCATAATGAATTGAGTTGTCTCTTTATAGACATGATATCACTATTGTTAGATTCTTGATCTTCTTGATCTTGGCATGATCCACAATTCTCGCCAATCGGATTTAAAGAAAAACTCTTGTTTTATCTCACTGAGATCTTCTTGCCAAGTGGACAAAATAGCTTTAAATCAATTACTTATCTTTGGCTTATCTTGTCGATGAAAACAATGATAACTAATAGTTAACTCTATATTTAGCTCTACTAGCTAGATATTTTTTCATTTCTGAACTCAAGTTAATTTTGGTTTAACTCTTTGATAGTATCAGTCAACACTCTAGTTCTCCTCAGGCTTCTTCATTGGTTTACAATATGTTTCTGGCCGTTGGGTATGCTTATGATTTTTCTCATCGGTGTTCTTACTCAGCCATGACTGTGACTTGACTGTTGGTGATCTCTATCTGTCGGGTTCCAATGCCCGTCAGTGTTTGTAGTCATTTTGTGAATGCTTGTCTTTTATGCATTACAGAAAGCATAATTTTTATCTCTCTGATTCTCTAAAGTCTTTGACACTTCGATTATAACCAATTATATTATATCAAGTTGACATCAATGACAATACAATCCATTAACTGATTTAATGTCTTTCATTATCCTTCTGCATTTTGGTGATCAACTTAACATCTTCAAACATCCAATTAGTTACATGTCATCAATCTCTTCCTTTGGCTTTGATGGAAACATACTACATTATCATACTATACTATCACTAATACAATATGAAATATATAATTTCATCAAGCTTTTCTAATGTAACTATTACAAATGTCTGGCTCTCGGTAACATCAAAAAATAGCTTAGATTTGTTTCTTGCAGAGTGATTGTCTTCAATCTTTAATCCCTTCTTTGGATAGATGTGTCATTTGATATCTCTATTCTAATATGTGCTCTGCTTTGACTGTTCCTCTTCTTGATAATCTCTTTTTCCTTTGACAATATTCTCTCTCTTTGTATGAACTCTCTCCCTTTGTTAATTCTCTCCCTTATATGGATATTTCATGTGTAATCAATTTATCTCCCTTAGAATATTGATTAACTCTTCCTTTCTAATTCTCAAGAACTTCTCTTCATGATATAATCTTTCCTTTTATCATATCTCTCCTTTATGTTATATGGAATCATTTCTCCTTTTGATAATAAGATCATCTCTCACTGATGGTAATGAGAACATCTCTCCCTTTTCCTTTATGATAATTAGAAGATCATCTCTCCCTTTTCGTATGATAATGAGATATTTCTCTCCCTTTGACAACAATTCCAGAAAAAAATACTTCTCCTTATTTTATCATCTATATCATCTTACATTCCTTTGCATAATATATTCCTTGAATTTCCCTATCCATCAGCAATACAATGTCTCAGGTCTTCGATCCTGATTTGTACCTTGCAATGTACAAATGTATCTGTTGCTTTCCATCTCAGTGTTTGCATCAACATGACTGATGTTCAGATTTTTCATAGGCTGATGCAACCTCTTATTCAGATTACTGACCGATAGACAAGGGTTGAACCCCTATTCTTTGTCTTGGGTAGTCAAATGTATCCTTCGGTAATGGCTTGGTGAATATATCAGCTAACTGTTCCTTTGATTGAACATATTCCAGATTCACTTCCTTTACTTGCACTTGTTCCCTTAGATAGTGATACTTGATAGAAATATGCTTAGTATTATCATGCATGAATGGATTCTTAGAAATTTTTATTGCACTGGTATTATAACAATAGATAGTTAATGGTTCAAGGATCTTCATATGCATACCTTCTAGTAATTGTTTGATCCATGCAATATTGGAGCAATTTGTAGTAGCAACCACATACTCTGCTTCTGCAGTAGATTGGGAGATGCATCCTTGCTTCTTGATTATCTATGTGACAAGTATGTCACCCATGAAGAATGTTCCTCCATTTGTTCTCTTTCGGTCATCAATATTTCCAGCCCTATCAACATCTGTATAGACTTGTAGCTCAATTTTTCCTTCTCTTTGTACCATAAGCCATAGTCCTTGGTGTTTTTTAGATATCTCAGAATTCTTTTGACAACAATCACATGTGATTCTTTGGGATTAGAAGAGAATCTTGCAACTATCCCCACTACATGTGTGATATCTGGTCTCGTGTGAACAACATACATCAGTTTGCCAATCATTGATCTATATAAGGTCTAGTTTACTTCATTTTTCTTGTCTTCTTTTGTCATCTTGCATCCAGTAGCCATAGGTATTCCAATTGGTTTGGAATATTCCATCTTGAATATCTTCAACACTTCCTTGATGTATTTGGACTAAGTGATGTAAATACCTTATTCTTGTAGAATAATTTGTAGACCAAGAAAGAATTTGATCTCTCTAAACATAGACATTTCAAATTCCTTTCTCATTTCATTAGCAAAGGATTTGCATAACAATTCATTCCCTACAAAAATGATATCATCAACAAAAATTTCAGCAATCAGAATATTACCATCGGTATCTTCTTTTAAGTACAAATTGCTATTTTCACTTGTTCTAACAAATTTTATGCTAATGAGATATGAGTGAAGTCTTTCATACCAGGCTCTCGGTACTTGTTTCAATCCATACAAGGCTTTGTGTAGTTTACATACCATGTTTTTCTTGTCTTCATTAACAAACCCTTCTGGTTGTTCAATGTATACCTCTTCTTCTAGTATTCCATTTAGGAATGTAGATTTGACATCCATCTGGTATACCTTAAATCCTTTAAATGCAGCATAAGAAAGTAAGATTCTAACTCCTTCTAGTCTAGAAATGGGTGCAAAGGTTTCTCCATCATCAATACCTTCTTCTTGTGCATATCCCTTGCATACTAATCTTTCTTTGTTTCTAGTGACTTCTCCATTCTTATTCATCTTATTTGTGAAAATCCATTTGGTACTGATGACATTCTTGACATCTGGTCTCAGTATTAGTATCCATGTATTGTTCTTCTCAATATGTTATATCTCTTCATTCATAGCATTGACCCATTATTCATTCGCAAGTGCATTGTAAACAGATTTAGGATCAAAATCACAAAGTAAACATCTGGTGTTAAGTGACTTACTTCTTGTTCTTGTTCCATCCTTCTTGTCTCCTATGATTTGGTTTTGTGGATGATGTATTCTGACATACTTGGAAAGTTTCATTTCAGATCTGTGGTCATCATTATGATTATATTCTTCTCCTTCATTTTCATCTCCATTTTTTAGAACATCATCTTGAGTATTATCCTAATCGTCGGTAATTGCAGCCTGATGCTCGGGTGCAATGTTTTGATGCTCAGGAGTGACACACTAGCGCTCGGGTAGAGTGTCAGGTTCTATATAAACAAACTTGTTGTAGTCCTCTGGTTCCTTTTTCTTTCCTTATCATTCTTTTTTGCAAATTCATATATTTTCACATTTGCACTTTCAACGATCTTGTTAGATGACTTGTTAAGACATTCATAAGCCTTTCTTTTGGTTGAATACCCTAGGAAGATATCTTCTTCACTTTTGAAGTCAATTTTTCCATTTCTATCATCCTTCAATATATAACATTGACTACCAAATATTCTGAAGTAACTTACATTGGGTGTATGACTATACCAAAGCTCATATGGTATCTTGTTTGTGTCCTTCAATTGTACTCTGTTTAGTGTATAGATAGCAGTACTGACAGCTTCCCTCCATAATGTTTGAGTGATGTTTTTCTCAATCATCAATGTTCTTGCACAGTCAACAATTAATCTTTTTCTCCTCTCAACAATTCCATTTTTTTGTGGTGTCCTTGGTGCAGAAACATGTCTTTTAGTTCCGTGCTCATTTCAATATTCAGCGAGTTCTTCTAAAGTAAATTCCCCTCCTCTATCTGACCTTAAGCATTTCAATTTCTTTTCACTTTGTTTTTCTACAATTGCTTTATACCATTTAAACATCTTGAATGCTTTTGATTTATCTTTTAAAAACATGACCGTCATCATTTTAGAAAAATCATCAGAAAAGATAATAAAATACCTATCTCCATAGTATCTCTTTGTCCTCATCGGTCCACATAGATCTATATGGACTAATTCTAGAATTGCAGTAGATGTATGAGTTTTGCTCTTGAAACTAGACTTTTTCATCTTACCTTTTTGACAATTCTTGCACATGATATGCTTAGGCTTAGTCATTGTTGGTAAGCCTCTGACATTCCTTTTGTTGCTTATATTTATCATGTTGTCAAATTTCACATGACACAATATTTTGTGCCATAATCATATGTTTTCATTTCTAGCCATCAAACAAGTGGTGTTAGTGTCATCAAGATAGAAAAGGTTACCTTTTGTCTGCTCACTGGTACCAATCAATCTTCCTGATTCATTGAAGATATTTGCCTTCTTATTTTCAAATGCTTCTCTGTGACCTGAATTGTTCAACAGAGAAACACTTAAAAAATTGTAATTCAGTCCTTTAACCCAGTAAGCATTTTCACATTTAATCAGGTTATTCAACATTATGGTTCCTTTACTTTTAACTGGACAAGGTGTATACTTACCCAGTCTCACTGAACCACCATTATAGTATTCAAAAGTCTCAAAATTTTTTTTATCACCGGTCATATGGTGAGTGCAGCCACTATCGATGATCCAGACATCATTATTACTAACTTTAGATATGAGTGCAGTTTCTACATACCTTTCTTTATCTTCATCATAATCATCCTTCATGGCTACAAATACCATCATGATGTCTTCTTCTGATTCGGTGTCAGTGTCATCAGCTCTATTCTCAGCTAGGTAACAAGCTTTCTTCCCTTTGTCCTTGTATTCTTGGGTATCTCTTTTGTTAGATTGTCGATTGCTCCAGTAATCTCTATTTTCACCTTTATCAAACTTCTTCTCATAAGATCTATCATTTTCTCTATCATCTTTTCTTCAGTTTAGAAATCTTGCAGCAAAGTGTCCAACCTCTTTACAATTGAAACATACAAGTGGTAATTTACCTTTGTATCTGCCTTTGCCTCTTTGCAATCTTCTAGCCATAAGTGCTTCAATTTCATCAAGTCCTTGATCCTCATTATCACTGTCACTATCATTTCTAACATCATGTCTATGACTTGATTTACTTATCTTTAGAGAATATTTGAATGCAGATTCTATGGATGGTAAGACACTATTGTCAAAGTTATTCATCTCAAATGAAATTAGTCTACCAATCAGACTATCTAGAGTAACTGTATTGTTTGTAACTACTCTCATTTCTTGAATAGTAGAGACTCTAATAACATAAATAGGAAATAAATTTCTTAAGATTTTTCTTACCACTGTCTCCTCTTAAAGTACACCTCCAACTCCTCAGATAGCATTTGCTACCTCTTTGATTTTGCAGCTATACTGAGTAATGTTTTCTCCTTCTTTAATCCTTAGGTCATCAAACCTCCCTCTTAGGATTTCTACCTTTTCTCTATGTACATTGGCATCTCCTCCATGTACAAGCTTCAACTTATCCCACATTTTCTTTGCAAAGGTGCAGGTTTTGACACCTTCAAACTCAACATCAAAGAGTGATGATGCAAGTTCTATTAGCATGTCGTTATGCTCATTATTGACTCTTAATTTCTCAAGAGTATGAGGTCCAGTAGGAAACACATATTTTGTATCTAAGTATTGAACAATATCATTTTCAATACCTGATAGATGGAGTCTTATCCTACTTTTCCATGATGCAAAGTTGTCTTTATTTAACTTGGGCACATCTCATCTGTTCATCTTGTGATCTTTTTCTTGAGTTGTAAAACTCCCTTTCTAAGCACACAAGCTCTGATACCAATTTTTAGTAATAACTGAGAGAGGGGTGAATCAGTGGCCTCAATAATATTCCAATAATCAACCCTTAAAACTTAGTACCACAATATTATACTTCTAGTTATCTTTAGTCCTATAAGATGAATGCCTCCAAATACTTATATCAAATTACTACTGCTCAAAATTCTTTGTAAAACCTTCTACTGTAGATTTAGTGAATAGTAGTCTGTTAATTTACCAAAAGACAGTAAATTATCTAGAGTATACCAATCAATCCAATTAAGTTAAGTGTAATGCAAAACACTAAAGTAATGACTCATAAATGATGACATTATTTTTCCATTAGTACACTTAGTGAAAAACATTGACAGAGATCACCGACAGACTAAAGCATTACTGCCAAACTACAAACATCACTGGCAGATTACAAGCATTACCGATAAACAACAAGAATACCCGACAGAATACAAAGGTCACAAGAAAAATGCTAAGTATAGAATCGACAAGCATCATCGGTGACCACAAGCATCACCGGCGACATAGTTTTGAGAACTAACCCGATAGGAACAAAAAAGGCATACCCGATGACAAGTTCAAGAAAGGAATACCGACGACCAAGAAAACTGACCGTTAGAACTGATAGTCAGTTAAAGAACCTACAAATTGTGGATCTAATTTTTACATGATGCATAAAGAAATGTAATTCTATTTATAGAGTTTTTATTTGTTTTGAATCATAACTTGAGGGTCAAGCAAGCTTTATGTAAATGTTTTAATGCATCCTAATGGATCTAAAACATATCTAACTAAAGATCAAGGTCAAGTTGTAAACCTTGGATCTAGAGTTAACTTGTGATGCATGAATCAAGAACTAAGTCTAATTTAGTATAAATAGATGTTCAAACTCAATTGTGAGTACATGAATTCATTGTTGTTGATAGCCACCAAGAGCATCTAAGGAGCAGAAGGCAGAATTCATGCAAAGGTCAGAAACAGAATACATCAGTTATCAAGAACACACAGAGGCTACTGATAAGCAGATAAATGTATTATTCAATCATGGAAGGATGATTACTAATATGTATGAAGCTTTATAGGATCTATTATCAACAATTAAAGATTTCATTCATCATCAGATCAAAGACTTATGTAGTTGCATTCTAACAAGTGCAT
>MU224050.1:3407035-3428574 GCA_018584345.1 Thuja plicata | reverse complement strand
TAACTAAAGATCAAGGTCAAGTTGTAAACCTTGGATCTAGAGTTAACTTGCGATGCATGAATCAAGAACTAAGTCTAATTTAGTATAAATAGATGTTCAAACTCAATTGTGAGTACATGAATTCATTTTTGTTGATAGCCACCAAGAGCATCTAAGGAGCAGAAGGCAGAATTCATGCAAAGGTCAAAAACAGAATACATCAGTTATCAAGAACACACAGAGGCTATCGATAAGAAGATAAAGGTATTATTCAATCATGGAAGGATGATTACTAATATGTATGAAGCTTTATAGGATCTATTATCAACAATTAAAGATTTCATTCATCATCAGATCAAAGACTTATGTAGTTGCATTCTAACAAGTGCATCACATCTAAAATCCTTTTGTAGAAGGTGGACTTAATTGTTCTTTCCAAATATCTTAATAGAGTGCACACTTAACAGTGTTGCTAAAGCTTCAAATGATGTAGATCTTAACAATTCTCCATTGTAATACTCCTAACAGGGTAGGTCATCAGAAGTGACCAATTGTAAGCCTTAATCAGCCCCTTCTTATCTACAGATAGTGAAGTCTTGTGGGTAACAATCCCCATCATAGTTTTTACTTCCTAATAGGAGTTTTCTACGATATCATATCTTGTGTCATGTGTTATCTATTTTCATGAATGTTTCTGTTATGGTTACATACTTAAGAATCTATGGTATGATTACATATGCATAAAGAAAGATGAACAGTTAGATAAGATAATTTACAAACTGATGATTAAGGGTTAATGGGATAACCAAGAAAAGTTTTAGAGGTATTGATTCACCCCTCCCCTCTAAGTACATCATCTCAATATAATTCCAACAACAAACACATTGACACATGGATTTTTAACGTGGAAACCCTGTTAAGGGAAAAACTAGTTGGGACCGATAACCTAAAATTTTCACTCTTCTGAAGTGAGATCGGTGAAGAGCCAACCCTGTTAAAGGTTACAAACATACTGTTAGGTGTGACCTTGTTAGAGGATTAAAAATTTTAGTCCGTCACTTGATATTGTGCATCTATATGCTACCTTCCTTGATCAAACACTCACTTGTCCTGTCAATAGGTATCTGGCATCTCATGCTATCTTCATGATCAAACTTTTTGACACTCCATTGGATGTATCTCAATATAGAAAGGATCTTTAAATCTCGCTTGGTTAAGAGACTTTCTAAATCAATGGTTAAACAGAAACAGTATGATCTGTTCACATATACAATTTATACTTGCAGATTTTTAGATCTATTATAATCTCACAAACTATTTTGATCAAAATAACTCAATTTATACCTTTGCTCCACTTTGATTCGGCTTGGTGATGTTGTGCTTTGTTTCTCGGTGTCTGTAGAATTATTTATCTCTTTCCTCATCTTGTTGATCAGTACTATATGAAGTTGCTCTTCATCATTTTCTCTTCAGCATCCTCTTTTCTTTTTCTCCCCACTCCCATTCATAATTAATTGAGTTGTCTCTTTATAGACATGATATCACCGTTATTAGGTTCTTGATCTTCTTGATCTTGGCATGATCCAAAATTCTCACCAATTAGATTTAAAGAAAAAATCCTATTTTATCTTGCTGAGATATTCTTGCCAACTAGACAAAACAACTTTAAATCAATTACTTATCTCTAGCTTATCTTGTTGATGAAAACAATGATAACTACTAGTTAACTCTATATTTAGCTCTGCCAGCTAGATATTTTGTCATTTCTGAACTCAATTTAATTTTGGTTTAACTCTTTGGTAGTAGCGGTCAACACTCCAATTCTCCTTGAGCTTCTCCAATTGTTTACACTATGTTTCTGGTCGTTGAGTATGCTTGTGATTCTGCTCGTCAGTAATGCTCATCAGTGTTCTTGCTCAGGCATCACTGTGACTTGATTGTCAGTGATCTCTATCCATTGGGTTCCATTGATCATTGGTGTTTGTAGTCATTTGGTGAATGCTTGTCTTTTATGAATTACAGAAAGCATAATCTTTATCTCTCTGATTCTCTGAAGTCTTTGACACTTTGATTATAACCAATTACATTATATCAAGTTGACATCAATGACAATACAATCCATTAACTGATTTAATGTCATGCATTGTCCTTCTACATTTCAGTGATCAACTTAACATTTTCAAATATTTAATCAGTTACATGTCATCATCGATGATTGGTTGATGCGGGACCTGAGGTGAGTACATTTGAGCCTCTCAGTGATTTCTAGGTTTGCACGGGTTTCTAGGTAGTTTAGGGGTCAAAACGGGGTCAAACGGGGTCCATAGGGGGTCCACACATGACACCTACACATCTCACATGACCACCTACATAGGTCACATGCCCACTTGTATAGCAAGCATAGGTGGAATGATCACCTGTGCTGCCTGTGCAGTTGTTCAGCCAAACTGCACAGTTGGTAAAGAGGTCTACAAATGGGCTGAAATGGAGTTTGGGGGATCCTAAACCATTCTAAACTTTCCTAAATAGGTCATGACCCTAGGAAAAGGTCAAAATTAGGTCAAAGTTGGTCAAAACAAGTCCTAGGTTGGTGAAAAAGTAATAGAAAGTACAGAAAGTTGACCAAAGTTGCATGGTGATCGCAGGAGCAGCTCGCGATTCCACAAACACTAGAGAGTAGACCAATGTGTCTGGACATCTAGAACTAACTAAGAAGTCATGAGATGAAGATCCTAGCCTCTCTAGGACTATACTATATCACATATATGCTTGAGATTAGTGTAAATTGAGGCTTGATTATAGCACTTGCAGAGCGGTGGCATTCAGAGACGAGCTCATTCCACCTACTAACAAGTGAGGTGACAGTGACCTTGGAGGATGTGTGGTGTATCCTCAGGATTCCCATCCATTGTGAGATAGTAGAGTACAACCCTATGACATGGAGGTCATCACTACACATATTGTTTGATAGTGATGATGATGACCTTGATATCCAGGATTACGAGATCCGGTGGGAGACAGTTGCGAGATAGCATGACAGGCTGATTTTAGTGATATGTGGGGTGATTGCATGTCTACTAGTGCCTGAAAAATGAGGCCATGGCTTCCCTATCATCTAGGGGAGATTTATAGAGCACATGATCATGGAGGGTACAGTGTTCACATGGGTCCCTGTATGTTGGCGATGACATACTACTAGCTCCATCAGTTAGCGTACAAGGGAGGATTATCTATCAGTAGCGGGATCACACTGCTGCAGGTTTAGGCATACAAGCACATAGCTATCTTTCACCCCATTTATCAGAGGATCATACATCCATACATGTCATACATATATTGTTGACAGGGAGTGCTTGCATAGGGGCCACTAGGATACACATTGTATTTTAGGCATGAGATAGACCTGCTCAGATATTTCACATGTTGACCATATAGAGATTTCCCTAGATGGGATGATGATAGAGATCACCTACTCTACTAGCAACATGAGAGGTACCTCATTGGGAGGACCATCATGGGTCACATGGTCATTGAGATTTAGATGCCAGAGAGAGTACATAGTTTGGAGAGAGACAGGGAGTACCTACAGGCACAACATTGTTCACTCGATCGAGGGCTGAGGTTAGGGCATGAGGTGTAGGGCTCCAGCCTTAGGTGGCATACACATTTTTTGAGAAGTTACAGTCTAGAAAGTGGTGAGTGGGTGTATATATGGTGCATGCAAGGACTATAGATGAGTACGATCGATGGTTTGTTGAGCATAGACCTGTTCCTTTGACAAATCCAGAGGTGTCACTACCAAGAGTACGGGTGGATAGGGATGAGAGTAAAGAGGAGGAGGAGGAGGATGAGGATGAGGTTGAGGAGGATGAGGAGGATGATGAGGAGGATGTGGAGAGTGATGAGGAGGATGAGGAGAGAAATGAGGATGGGGATGATGCTGACAAGGATCTGGGTGATATGTCAAATAAGATGGATGAGGACACGAATGATTTGCCACATTAGGATGACATGCAAGTGCTTGATGACCGATTTGAGGATGATAGGAAACAAAGACAGTGCATTACAGAGATTATGAGCTAGATAGACTGACTGGCACTTGAAAAAGATGCAGATAAAGATGCATGGGCTACAGAGAGAGCATCATGGATTGCAGAGCGATCATTTCTCAAAGCACAGATGGACAAATTGATAGTAGAAAGGGATACTTTAATTGTCTCTCGAGATACAACTATATCTAGAGCACAGAGGGCTGAGGAGGAGTCATGATAGTTTATTAGTACCATTAGAGATGTAGGTGTGCGTGAGATTGCAGGGATGCAAGGAGATTCCTGTGAAGAGAAGAGGTACTGGCAGGATATGTATGAGAGAGATGTGCCATGAGATTAGTGGGCACCGAGTAACAGAGTGTCTTCTAGGAGATCACACTCCTAAAGGATATAGAGTAGAAGGGGAGTGCTAGGACCAAGGGAGCCACCTAGATCAAGATAGACAGGGCACCAGGCAGGAGGGGCCTAATCTTCCAGATAAGACAGGGATCGGGAGGAGAAAGAGAGCAGGGGTTGATAGGAGGTTTTCTCTAGTAGAGGGACACTTTTGATAGACATGTTATAGATTATGAGCCTACGGGCCTCAGTGTATTCAGACACCTTGATTTTTGTGCTCAAATAATTTTTTGAGATAGATATATGATATGAAGCTACTTTATAATGCACATGATGGATGCTTATGTACATGTTTTTTACTTTCCTGTTATATGGTGATGCGTAGATATTGTAATGTATGTCCTTTGTTATGCAATATATATGTTATGAATGCAAGCATTATTTTTGTCTTTTGGATTTTTGAAATGTATGAATGAAAAATGCAAATGTATTTTCAAAGTTTTTACTCGTTTATGAATGAATGCAAAATGCACATTGTTTTGGGTGTTTTTCCCTTTTATGAATGCATGTATGTAGGATGCAGATGTCTTTTGATATACCAGAGTACTAGACCAAGATGACTGTGAGAACTAACTGAAGAAGTGTTAGCATAAAGCATAAATTAGACAAAGAAATGTTAGTAAGATAGAAATATTTTGGCTTTCAGAAGTGCAGTTATGTTATAAGAGCTTATTTTGATATTGCAAAACCAGATGTGGTGCATCGTGGCACAAAATCCAAAGTGAAAAAGTCATCATTTTTGTGTAAATAAACATGATGCAGATAGAGGATAATCTTCTCCATCCCGAAGCATATAGAAAACATGCGCCAAAATTTGATGAGATCATCAAACAAGCAACAAAGAATTGGTCATGAGCCATCTCAGCTATGCTTATAAGTTCACATGATATCATCACGTAGCATAGGAACATGATCAAATAAGAAAATCAAGAAAAGGTAAAACACTCACTAAAACAATGTGAGCCAATAGCCATTCTGATCTTTTGTTACTTGCATTAAATGTTCTTTGATTGACAGTTGAGTTTGGAAATTGACTGATTGGATAATTGATTGAGAAATTGGACAGATTGATTGGTTGATTGATAGGAAGATCAAAAGATCCAACAGGTCCAACCAGATTGAATGTTGAGTCACAATGATTTAGATCGCATTTGTGAGAGCATGATTTCATTAAGCATATAATTGGTGAATCTACCACTGATGTCTGCAAACATGATGATCGTTTCACAAAAACAAGACAAGTATGTACAAGTTTATTACAGATTTTTGAAGAGATTTTTTCAATTTTTTAGGATTTTTGAGATATTTGAATTTTTTTGTGATGATCTTTTTTTAGGACTTTTTATGATTTTTAGGACTTTTTTAGCATCATATGTGATTTTTTAGGGTCTTTTTTAGAATGGTATTTGATTTTTAGAGATTTTTTCAAGATTTTATTTGTTTTTTTGGAATTTTGAGCTGCTTATTTGGATTTTTAGGATTTTTTCAAGTCATTAAGATATTTACAATTTGTTATCTCCAATTTGATAGTTGAGGAATCTCATGGATAAACCACATTCAAGGTCTTTCCCCCAGTTCAAATTCAAATTCAAATAGGCTCAGTGCCAGGAATCTACCCCCAGAGAAACCATATACAGAGGCCAAAGAGATAGATAGACTGGGTATAGCAAGGGTAAGACAAAGGAAATCAACCAGTTACAGGCCATAAAGGGGCACTACAGTCGATGCAAAGTGAAATGTGTGATCGGGAAAGGACTTCAGATTACCAGGTAGAATCATGATAGACATTGGAGCAACAACTTACTACATGTGATGCCTATTTGCCAGGTTTTCACCACGATACTAGCCCAAAGCACCTGTTTGTCAAGTTTTCACTTGTGGATGGGATTTTTCTCTTGATTTCTAATTTTGCGTGCCAAGATGCCTGTTTACTAGGTTTTCATCAAGGCAACCATTTTTTCTCTTTTTTTATTTATTTATTTCTTTTTTCTCTTTTTTTATTTTTTTTTGTTATTTTTTCAGAAATTTTTGCAATTTTTTTGTACTTTTTTCATAAATTTTTGCATTTTTTTGTATTTTTTTACGATCATGCATAGTACTTACAAAGATGCATACTATTCAGTGGTTCTAGAAATGGTTCTCCCTCTGGTGTTGCAAGATGGTACACTCTAGACCCATATGTTTTTGTGACTATATAGGGGCCTTCCCAGTTTGGTTCAAATTTCCCAGCCTTTTCTTTGTGTGGCTAGGTTTTGTAATTCATTTTCAGGACCAAGTCTCCAATCTCAAAATGGCAGGCTCAGACTTTCTTGTTGTATCTCTGTTTGAGATGGTTTTGATATGCTTGCAAGTGTACCAAGGTAGTTTGTCTTGGCTCATCTAGCATTTCAAGCTCATGCAACCGAGAAACTTTGTAGTGTTCATCATCAACAATGCCTTGCAAAGGTACTCTTAGTGATGGAATTTCAACCTTGAGAGGTAAAAAGGCCTCAACGCCATAGAAAAGAGAGTATGGAGTAGCACCAGTGGGGGTGTGAATGCTGGTTTGGTAGACCCATAGAGTTGGATTTAAGTGTAGGTGCCAATCTTGGCCCGCATCATTGACAGTCTTTTGAAGGATCTTGATGATTTCTTTATTAGATGCCCCCGCTTGACCGTTGCCTTATGGAAAGTAAATGCTAGAAAATCCATGATGGATTTTGAATTTATCACAAAGGTTTGTAACATCTTTGTTTTGGAATGGGCTACCATGATCAATAATGATAGCCAAGGGAACTCCATAGTGGAAAATGATATAATTTAGAATGAATCTGGAAGTTTGCTTGTCGGTGATATATGTCATAGGGATAGCTTCCACCCATTTTGTAAAATACTCGATGGCCGTTATGATATACTTGTGGCCATCAGAAGATAGGGGTGTAATCTTCCCTACAAGATCAAATTCCCATTGAGAAAAGGGCCATGGAGAAACCACTAGCTGTACATCCTACACCGGAGCATGAATCAAATTGCCATGGATCTAGAATTTATAACATTTCTTAGCAAATTTATGTGCATCTTGCTCCATGGTGGGTCAATAATATCCAGCTCTTACCAGCTTCTTAGCAAGACTTAAACCATTGAAATGTCCTCCACAAATACCATTGTAGAGCTCATGTAAAGCAATTTTAGCCTCTCACAAATTGAGGCATCTGACGAGGGTTTGGTCATAGGCTCTCCTATAGAGGGTATCATTGACGATGACATAACAAGAGATGTGATAGAAAAGAGCTTGATGTTTGTTTTTGGATAGGGAAGGAGGTAAGATCTAGGCATGTAGGTAATCATAAACATCTTGGTACCAAGGGGAACCGGGACCAACAATATCACACATGAGCTCAGATTGCAGAATATTAAATGCAGGAAGCAATAGTTGCTCGACGATAAATTTACATCTCTCTTCATTATTCAAGCATGTCAATCATAGAAGCAATAGTGTCCATAGCATCTTCCTATTTATTATGTACCCAAGGAAGTTGTCTGAAATTGATTGTGACAAATTTCTCCTTTAGAAAGTCGCCCAACTTTTTGTAAGGTACCAACTTTTCATCTTTGGTTTCATAGTCATCAGTTACATGTCGGATGACTAATTAGAATCACCATACACTTTGAGATGTTGGATTTTCTATTGAATAGAAATTTTGAGTCCAATGACAAGGGCTTCATATTTGGCGATGTTATTGGTGCATGCAAATGCAATTCTGTAATATTTTGGTATGATATCGCCTTGTGGGGTGACAAACATGATGCCTACCCTTGATCTGTGTCTAGTACGTGAGCCATCAAAATAGAGTTTCCATTTAATAGAGTCAGTGAATGTGAAAATGGACTCATCTAGAAATTTTGAGAGCAATGGATGATCATCTGGAACTGGTGCATTTGCAATCTGATCTTCTAACACCTAAATTTTTATTGCTTTTTGGTCTACATACTCTATGCCAAACTCACTCATGAGCATGACCCATTTGGCTAGGCAACCTGTAAGAGATTCTTTGCCTAAAAGATACTTCAATGGATCAATCTGGGACACAAGCATAGCTTTCTGATGTAGCATTTAATGTCTTAATTTATGTCTTGCAAAAACCATAGCAAGACAGGCTCGTTCAATGAGTGAATAAATTTAATTCATATCCAACTAGTGTTCTGCTTATATAATAGATGGATATTTCTCTTCCTTGTTCATCATGTTATGAAAGAAGAGCACCCAATGTGGTTTCTATAGTATAAATATACAAGATGATTGGCTTTCCTGGAATGGGAGGCATCACAATTGGAAGATGTAATAGATAGTCTTTCAGTTGTTGGAAAGAGTGCTCATATTTTTTTTTCCAATGAAAAGTCACACCTTTATGTAGCAGATTTTGAAAGGAATAGCATTTATCTATGAGTTGTGCAATGAAATGGCAGATAGACTATAGTTTCCCTTGTAGACTTCTCAATTTCTTTAGAGTGTTTGGCGGAGGCATTTCTAAAATAGCTTGCACCTTTTTAGGATCCACTTCAATACCTCGTTGAGAGATGATATACCCTAGGAGTTTGCAAGAAAAAACTCCAAAAACACACTTTTTTGGATTTAAGCAAAGCTTATATCCTTCCATTCTTTCAAATATTTTGGCTAGAACACCTAAATGATCTTTCCTGGTCGTAGACTTGCAAAGGAGGTCATCAACATAATCTTCCATCAAGATATGCATAGAAGATTGTGGTCATTGCCCATTGATAGGTTTCTTTGGTGTTCTTAAGGCCAAAGGGCATGACATTATAACAATAAGTTCCCCAAGGACATGTGGAAGCCATCTTGGGTTGATCTTCAAGAGTGATCTGAATTTGGTTGTAGCTGGAGAAACCATCCATCAATGACAGCATCTCATACCCTACAGTCATGTCGATAATGATGTTGATGTTGGGAAAAGGAAAATAATATTTAGGGCATGCCTTATTGAGATCACAGAAATTAGTGCATATTTGTATGCCCCCAGTGTGCTTACTGACAGGTACCAGATTTAAAATCCATTCTATTTAATCTATAGGTATGATAAAACCAGCATCCAGTAACTTCTTCAATTCTGCTTTTACCAGTAGATCTATTTGGGGATGCATTTTTCTTAGCTTCTATTTGACTGGTTTCACACCTGGCTTCAAAGGGAGGTGATGAAGAACTAATTCAAGATCCAGGCCATGAATATCAGTGTAGGACTAGGCAAAATTAATCTCGCACTCAAGAAAGAATCGAACAAATTCATCCTTCTCTTCTAGTGATAGTGATGCTGCAAAGTGTATGATCTTGGGGTTGTTTGGCATTCCCAAGTTGATTTCCTCAGTCATTTCAATGAGAAATTTTGATTTCTCATTTAGAGTGGGTATGTTCAATCTTCCATCCTCAGGTGCCTCAAAGAGGTTTCACCCTCGAATACATCCTTTGTTTTTACTTTTGCATGGGCCACTAGCACCTTTCAGTTTTCACCAGAGGCCCTTTTTTTTTCTTTTTTAATTTTATCATTTTCATTTTTGTGACTGGAAGATGGAGTTGACTCCCCAAAATATGTTTTAGAAACAAGGTCAATAGATAACCCTTCTTTGTGGTTTCCAGATGGCATTCCTTCTCAGAGCTCAAAGAATTCCACTATTACTTCAATATTTTTTAAGTAATCTAAGCTCGGTGATCCTTTCTCATCCCAATCAATAAGTTTAGGGTAAACTAGGGGTATGTCATCATTAGTAGTGAAATTGTTTTCAAGGCCAGAGGTAAAGGAAAAGATTTAAAATTATTTTCATAAGATTCAAAGACTTCATGCACTAAAGGTTCAGGACTGGGATCCCAGAAAATTTTAGCTTAGGGATCAGGACAGGTTATTGGAGGAGGTATTGTGTTAGCATGTTTGTCTTTGATTGGTGGGTCATTAGATTTAGGGAAGACATGGTTGAACTCATAAGAACTAGAGGAATATGATGTCCATTCCTACTCATTGGAATTGGTTGTTTCAGAATGGGGAACCTCAGATGCCTTGTCATCATTCAAAACATCTTTGTTTTTACATGAGGCCATTTTGGCATTCGAAGAGCCAATTCGCAATGGTTTAAATCCAATGCCCAAATGAGGAGGATGAACTTTTGTAGAAATAGGTTCAAGAATCCCTTTCTTGTGTACTCTGAGACCATTATGTCCATCATAGCCTTTTTTCTGCATGAGTGTGAACCCTGGCCCATATCTTTAAATGGGTATTTTAGTGGGTTCTTGTTCTTGTTTTTGTTTGTCATTGAAAATCTAGCTAGATGCATTGTCATATACATGTTCCTCATGCAAACCTCCCCACCTAGTGAATGTGGGTGAGGGAATAACTTTTATGGTGGTCTTGGGTGGTTGTTTTTGCAATAATTTTGGTTTTCCATATGACTTTAGGGAGAGGAGAAGCTTCCCAATGTGAAAGGCTTGCGCCATTGTGTACTCTCTCCACAAACTTTATCTTCAATCATCATCTTTCCTTTGACCATTTTTCAAGGGTGATTGCATCAACATATTTGGAAGAATTGGATGGGGCAGCTTCACTATTTGTAGGCACCTATTGTGCGGGCCCTTCTTCCAAATTAGCACAGAATTGGAAAGGGTTAGGATCACCGGGGATAGTGATCTCATCTCCATTGTGAAAAAATTTCAGACATTAATGGTATTTGGAGGGAACCACCTTCGTGGCATGGATCCATGGGCATCCTAAGATCATGTTGTAGGGAAATTCTAGATCCAAGACTTGCAACAATGTATTTTTAGTAACCGGACCAATTCTGATGGGCTATATGATGACTCCTTTGGAAGGGTGTTTAACATCATCATATACCTTGATTTTGATTCTCCTGGAGGGGTCAATATCACTCTCATTGTAACCAAGATCAAGGAAAAACTTTAAGGTAGAGATGTTAAGTCCTTCTCCACTGTCTATCATGACTCGCCAAATTTTGGCATTATGGACAAAGACTTCAAGATGAAGGGGATCATTATGGCCAAGTCGGTCGTGTGGAACATCATCTATTGAAAATATGACATGATGGGATGTAGAGAAGTGCCCCATCATGGCCTAAAACTAGTCAATGTCAATGTCAGTTAGAACAGTGGATTCTTTCAAAGATTTTTTAAGGACTTCCTTGTGTTGGGGTGATGTGCGTAGCAGATCAAGGATGGATATCAGGGAAGGGGTCTTACCAAGCTGGTTGACAAGATTGTAATCTGAAGGTACCTTGGGTTTAGATGGTGTGCTAGGAATGGTAATATTGGTACGATGGGTGGTGACTGCACATTGAGGGTTACTATCTCAGAAGGTCAAAGTGGACACATGTGTATCAGACTCAAAGAAGCATTAATTGATGATATACTCATGGCCGGTCTGAGTATAATTGACATTGTTCTTGGAATTTGAATTTGATGTAGAGGCATTCCCCTTCTCATGATCCACAAAAGGATTTTTTAAAATGGTATGGTCAGTATTAGAAGATCCCGCTATGGGTTCAACATCAATCACACCGTGATTAATGAGATCTTGGACTTTCTGCATTAATTGATAGCAGGAATCGGTTCTGTGTCCTTTTGTTTGATGATAATCGCAATATCTGTTGGCATCCCACCAAGGGGGTTTAACTCTTGGTTCATCATGGATCTTAGGTAATTGAATGTAATTGTTTTAAAATAATGGTTGCAACACCAAATGAAGTGGTTCACCTAACAGTGTGAATTGTCTTTGCTGTCCATCTTTGTTTCTCAGTGGTCGACGTTGCTGATTTTGTTGTGTGTTATTATTCATTTGTGCTTGAGGTTGCATTGGAGCTGGTGGTGGAGGTGGTGCTTGAGTAATTATTTGTGTGTTTGTAAT
Source organism: Thuja plicata (assembly GCA_018584345.1). Taxonomy (NCBI): domain Eukaryota; kingdom Viridiplantae; phylum Streptophyta; class Pinopsida; order Cupressales; family Cupressaceae; genus Thuja; species Thuja plicata. The sequence goes on along the minus strand of MU224050.1, from coordinate 3,416,252 downwards.
AGTAGTTACTTTGAGACTCACTTTTGGTTGTGTCATGTTGAACATTCGTGCATCAACAATGCCATCATTCATGAAATTTTTATTCCGAGACCAAAATTTCATCTTGTCACTTGAAGTGCTTGCATTTTGATTGTCCTTGTTGATTTTTAGGACTCCTTTCTCAATAAGAGAATCTTCAATGTCAATTCCTTTGTTCATCAGCTTTTGGATGGTGCTTGGGCATTTCATTTTGAGCTCATACATCATTTCAAGCACCAGATTCTGAATAAATAATTGTATTTGTTGTTCTTCTAGAACATCAAAAGGACATTGACTAACCAAATTCCTCCATCTCAATAGGAAAGTCGTAAATGATTCCCCAACTTTTTTTTAGTTGTACACAATTCAGTCAAAATAACCTCACTGAATATGTTAAATGCAAAGTGAGAGATGAATTTATCAACTAGTTCTTTCCAAGACCTGATATTGTCGGGTAACTTAGAGTACTATTTCATTGCTTGACTGGTGCAGGAGGACCTAGGTAGGCTAGAAGATGCAATGTAACATAGGGATTCTTTTTATGTTTTTTCTTGTAGTGGTTCTAGACAAACCACTAGGTTAATAAAGGGACTAAAAGTCCTAGTGTGTAGTGTGTGAAGTGAGAGGATGTCTATTTAGGTCCTTAGTGACCTTTGAGTCAAATCTAGGTCTATTAGCATGTTTTATGATTTTAGTTCCAAATGTGGGAAATTAAAGGAATAAAGGTCCTATTTCATGTTTATACACCACAATTAGGGATTTGGGAAAGATTGGACACCTTTTGACCAAGTTTGGATAGCATATCCAAAAAGTTGCAAAAGTTGTCAATGTTGTCATTGACAACATTGACAACATTTTGTTACAAGAATGAAAATTCAAATGAATTATTTCCTTAACTATCTAAAACTGGTGTTTTAGTGCCTTGGTCAACTATAAGAGGCTATCCTCGATCATTTTCAAGGGTTGGAAATTTGATGTCAGAGTGTGTACGAACTGTGTAATTGAAGAACAGTTACAGTTTCTATGTGTTGTGAGGATCTGATATTGTAATGAATTGAATCTACTATTGTAAGAATTGTTTTTGGTAATTTATATTGTTTTAAGAATTTTTGTGGTGGTAGTTTGTTAATTTGAATAGTTTTAGTTTCCTTGGTAAAATCTTTTAGTTTCTATCTTGTCGCTAGTTTGAGTTGAGCATTGTATGCAAATGGGGTCATAGATCCATTTTCCACAGTGGCACTTGCATGGTCTCTTGGATTATGGAAGGTGACTCCATGTACATTATGTACAATGAAGGAGGTGCCCAAGAAAGTATGGCATCTATTTATAAGGTGATGCCCTAGGCGAGCCAGAGGTCCATGGCTAGGGATCACCAGTAGTTGCAGAGTAGTTTGGAGAGATTGAAAGCATTCATTTCTTCAATCAAGAATTGTGGGAAGGTAGTGTGTTGAGTGAAGGAACCCTAACTCAGAGGATAATTTTGGGAGAGTTTTTTTGTAAGCCAAGAAAATGAATTTCTTGTGCAGACTGTGAAAAGGACCTAAAACCCAGAATTTTAGGCATGTTTTTAGGAGGTACTATACGGACACCTCTGGAAGCCAAGAGCTAGAAAATCCTTAGGTTCTTGAAAAAGAGTATCAGGATATGGTGTTAGTTTTCTGACTTGTTAATAATTTTTACAATATATTGCAGAAAAGGAGCCTAACTATGCCTAATGCTAGTAGCCCTCTTTTGGGTGTAATTGACTTAGAATTTGGAACTCATTGAGTGTTTTAATCCCAAAGATGTTTGTGGAAATTGGAATTAGTCCAATAAAAAATATTGAAGACTACCTTTCCACATGGAAGAGTATGGGATCCATTTGGATCAGTTTGTGGAGATGGAGCAAGAAAGGCACATTGAAGCCTAGGAGGGAGCATGGTGAGTTTTGATTTTTCACTGTTGGTGTTCACTAGTTGAAGGGATTAGGATCTTGTGAGGAGAATCCTAAGGAGGATATGGATAGTTGAAGAACCCTAGTAGGTCAATAGAGTGACCTAAGAGCCCCTAGAGGAAGCTAGGGAGAAGCAAGACTAGTGTTCCATCAGAGTGGTATAAGAGCAAGTTGAGAAACTTGGGAAGTTAGTGCATGTCAGCAGCTACTGGAGAATCAGTAGGAGAGTCAAATATGGTGAAAAATGCAAAATTAGATAAGGAATTTGATGAGAAAAAGGAGAGGAACTGACTCCTTGAAGCAGCCTTAGAGGGTATGAAGTTGAGGCTTGAAGAAGTTGCTAATGAAGTAGCTAGGAGTAGAGAAGGGGTGGAAAGCAGTGATAGGGGAAAGAAGGTGGCAAAGGAAGACATCATTTTGAAACCTGAACCTATCTTGAATGAAGAGCCATTCTTGAAGGCCATGAAAGCATTAGGTGGAAAGGCATTAGAAGGTATCCCTTTGTTTAGTGGCAAGATGGATATTGAAGCAGTAATGGATTGGATAAATAGAATGGAGAACCATTTCAAATGTGAGGGTATGACCGAAGCCCAAAAGCTTAAGGTGGCCAAGTCTAGATTTAGAGGGTCAACTTTGACTTGGTGGAAATACCTTTAGGATGAGAGGGTAAGAATGGGAAAACAACCAATAGAAAATTGGAATGCCATGGTGACCAAGTTGAAGGAGAATTATCTCCTGGAGGATTATGAAATCCAAATCCATAAAAAGAGATAAAAATTGAAACAAAAAGACCTATATGTGGCCTCATGTACTGAGGAATTCTAGATATTGTGTCTAAGGTCTAAATTGCAATAGGAGGAGTCAATCAAAGTGGCTAGATACTTGGGTGGATTGAAGTGGAACCTCCAAGAGGAGATTAGCCTATGGACTCCAAATACAATACAAAAGTGTCATCAGTTGGCCATAAGAGTGGAGGAAAAGAAAAAGAAGAAGGGTGACTCTAGTTTCAAAAATAACAGAGGTAGAGGAAGACACCAAAGGGGTCAAAGAGGAGGCTACCAAGGCAGAGGTAGTGAACAAATGTCACAAGGAGATAACAACTTGACATAGTAGCAAACTGAAAGTAGTTCAAGAGGAGGCTATAATAGAGGTAGGGGTAATCATTGTGGTCCTAATAGAGGAAGAGGAGGTAGGAATAGTTCTTAATTTGCAACCATGAAATTTTAGTTATTGTGGGATATTAGGCCATCCAGCCCATAGATGTCCTGACAAACCTTCTACAAAAAAAAGTGACAAAAGGGTAGCATATTCTCATGAGGAAACTTCAAGTGTCAAAGCACCTAAGATTGACCATCTAGATTCAGAGATGGGAGAGAAATTGATGTTTAGAAGAGTACTAATAAGACAACCAATCAAGGATGAGCCCAAACATAGGAGGGCCTTGTTTAGATTTAGATGCAAAATTCTTGGTAAGGTTTGTAAAGTTATTGTGGAATCTGGATCCATAGATAATATCATCTCAGAGGAGGAAATAGTGAAGCTCAAGCTAGCCAAGATACCCCATGTGAATCCTTATAAAGTGACATGGCTCAACAAAGGCCAAAGTGTACTAGTTAATGAGAAAACATGGGTTGAGTTTTCAATTGTAGGGTACAAGGATAGAATACTTTGTGAAATCCTACCAATGGATGCTTTCCATTTTCTACGAGGAAGGCCTTGGAAATTTGATAATGGGATAGTATATGGTGGGAAGGAGAATTCCATCACCTTCAAGAAAGGAGGAAAGACTTTCAAGATTCAGTCTTTGCTAGAAGATGAAGAACCACAGTCAAAGACTCCTTATTTCATGTTGTGTAGTGGGAAGGAGTTTGTGAAATATATCAAGGGTGATGAGAGTGAGGGGTATGCCATTGTGCTAAGACCCAAGGAGAATGAAAAACTAGAGAAGGAGCCATTACCACTAGAGGTGTAAGAATTGCTTGTGAAGTACAAGGACATAGTGAGTGATGGAACTCCTAAAACCCTACCACCTAAGAGGGTAATAATTCACCGAATAGACTTTGTTCAAGGGGCATCTCTTCCCAATAAGGTGGCATACAAGCTTACTCCTAATCAAAACTTGGAGGTAGCTAGAAAAGCGTAGGAACTCTTGGATTGGGGCTTGATCAAGAAGAGTATTAGCCCTTGTGCAGTCCCAGTTGTGTTGGCATCCAAGAAAGGAGGAAAATAGAGACTACGCACAGACTCAAGGGCTATAAACATAATCACAATAAGGTATAGGTTCCCTATACCTAGGATAGATGATCTCATGGATTTCCTTGGAGGGGAAATTTACTTTACCAAGTTGGACTTGAAGAGTGGGTATCACCAAAATCAGGGTGAAGGAAGGTGATGAATGGAAAATGGAATTCAAGCCCACAGATGGCTTATATGAATTTCTTGTTATGCCATTTTGCCTCTCTAATGCTCCGAGCACATTCATGAGGCTCATGAATGAGGTTCTCAAGGACTTCACGGGGATGTTTTTGGTGATATATCTTGATGATATACTGATATTTAGCAAGAAAAGAGAGGATCATATCAGACATGTAGAGGCAGTATTGAAGAGGTTGCATGAAGAGAAATTAGCTATCAACCTTGAATAGTGTGAGTTCTTTAAACAAGAACTAGTGTATTTGGGCTTTGTAGTGTCCAAATGGTCTTTGAAGATGGACTAAGATAGGGTTGTTGCTATCCTCAACTGGCCTCCACCTGCCACAGCCACAGAGGTAAGGAGTTTTCATGGCCTTGCACAGTTTTATAGGAAGTTTATTAGGAATCTTAGTGGGATATCTGCACCATTGATGGATACTATTAAGGGTGGGGTTAAAACTAAGTTTAGGTGGACCTTAGAAGCAGAGAAAGTCTTTGAGTTGTTGAATAAACAAGTGGCTACTCAACCTATCCTCCAATGGCCAAGCTTTGAGAAATTGTTCACCATTCAGTGTGATGCAAGTGGATGGCAGTAGGAGGTGTATTGATTCAAGAAGGTAGGCTAATTGCCTTCTTTAGTGAGAAATTGAATGAGGAAAAGAAGAGATATTCTTCATATGATTTGGAACTATATGCTTTAGTCCAATCCCTTAGAAAATGGAGGCATTATCTATTTCCTAAAGAGCTTGTGGTATTTACTAACAATCAATCTCTTAGCTACATAAATACTTAGGAGAAACTAAGCAATAGGCACTTGAAATGGATGGAGTATTTACAAGCATTTAACTTTACTATAAAGCATAAGAAGGGACAGCCCAATAAGGTTACAGATGCATTAAGTCAAAGGTTACTTACAGTCCAAGAAGTCCAACTAAATAGCATTGGCATTGATAGTTTCAGAGACTTATACAAGGCAGATGAGGACTTTGGAGAAGCATATAAGGTATGTGTTGAATTTCAAAACCATTTTCATAGCAAGTTCTCAGAGTTTACTTTACAAAATGGATTGTTATTCAGGGGTAAAAAATTATGTGTACCAAGAGGTTCTATGAGGATGAATCTCATACAAGAGAAACATAATAGATCTGTAAGTGGTCATTTTGGTATGAACAAGACATTAGAGCTTGTACAAAGGTTCTACCATTAGCCTAAGTTGGTGAAATATGTCACCAAATATTTGGAGCAGTGTGTTTTTTGCATCAAGGAAAAAGGAGGAATGAGTAATGCAGGGTTGTATTAGCCTCTACCAGTCCCTAACTAGCCATGGGAGTGTGTGAGTATGGATTTTATTGTAGGCCTACCCAAAACCAAGCAGGGGTATGATAGCATTTATGTATTTGTTGATAGATTTAGTAAAATGGGGCATTTCATTCCATGTAAGACTACTAATGATGCTAGCCACATAGCCTATTTGTTATTTAAGGAGATTGTGAGCATTCATGGTCTTCCTTTGAGCATAGTATCAGATAGGGATGTGAAGTTTATGAGCCATTTTTGGAGGACATTATGGACTAGATTGGGTACCAATCTCTCTTTTGGTTCAGCTTACCACCCTCAGACTGATGGCCAAACTAAGCTAGTAAACACGGTGTTGGGTAACCTATTGAGGTGACTAACTAAGGAGTATGGGAAGACTTGGCATGTGGTCATTCCCCAAGAATAATATGCTTACAATGATAGTAAGAACAGAATGATAGGAAGAAGCCCATTTGAGGTAGTTTATGGCATGCACCCTAGAGGTGTTTGCAAACTCATGGATCTTGGAGGTATGGAGTATAGAAGTGGATATGCTGAGGACTTCACCCATACTATGAAGGAGATACAAGAACAAGTCAAGAAGAAAATCCAAGACAGTCAACAAAAGTTGAAGCTAAAAGTTGATGAAAAGAGGAGAGATGTTCAGTTTGAGGTGAGTGACTATGTGATGGATCATTTCAACAAATCAAGGCTATAGAAGGGTATCCCTACCAAGCTTTAGATGAAAAGGGTGGGACCTTGCAAGATTCTATCCAAGTATGGGGCTAATTCCTATAAAATACACTTACCATCAGACTTGAGCATATCTTCGGTGTTCAATGTGCAAGACTTGGCTAGTTCAGAGGGAAGATAGATGAGGTAAGTCAAGGTAGTCATGGAATCAGTGGGGATGTTGAGGCTACTGTATTGCCTCCCAAACCATAGATGGTAGCTGACAAAGTTCTATATTCTAGGGTCAAGAAGACTACAAGGCATTAATTCTACATGGAACACCTGATTCAGTGGAAGTGTAGACCCAAGTCAGAGGCCTCATGGATTATAGATGCAAACTTCAATAAGGTGTGCATTTCAGAGGAGATCTTGTCCACATGAGTGATATAGCTTTCCTTGTTAGTGAGTATGGTGTAGGAGCACCTAGGTAGGATAGAAGATGCAATGTAACCTAGGGCTTCTTTTTGATTTTTTGGCTTGTAGCAGTTCTAGCCAAACCACTAGGTTAATAAAGGGGCTAAAAGTCCTAGTGTGTAGTGTGTGAAGTGAGAGGATGTCTATTTAGGTCCTTAGTGGTCTTTGAGTCCAATCTAGGTCTATTAGAGTGTTTTATGATTTTAGTGCCAAATGTGGCCAAGAAAAGGACTAAAGGTCCTATTTCATGTTTATACACCATAATTAGGGATTTGGGAAAGATTCAACACCTTTTGACCAAGTTTGGATAGCATATCCAAAAAGTTGCAAAAGTTGTCAATGTTGTCATTGACAACATTTTGTTGCAAGAATGCAAATTTGAAGGAAAATGTTCCTTAACTATAGGAAAATGGTGTTTTAGTTCCTTGTTCAACTATAAGAGGATATCCTCAATCATTTGCAAGGGTTGGCAAGTTGATGTCAAAGTGTGTACGGATAGTGTAATTGAAGGACAATTATAGTTTCTGTGTTTTGTGAGGATCTGATATTGTAATGGATTGAATATACTATTGTAAGCATTGTTTTTGGTAATTTAGATTGTTCTAAGACTTTGTGTGGTGGTATTTTGTTAATTTTAATAGTTTTAGTTGCTTTGGTAAAATCTTTTAGTTTCTATCTTGTCGCTGGTTTGAATTGAGCACTGTATGCAAATGGGGTCATAGATCCATTTTCCACATTGGCACTTGCACAGGCTCTTGGATTATGGAAGGTGACTCCATGTATATTATGTATAGTAAAGGAGGATCCCAATAAATTATGGCAGCTATTTATAAGGTGATGCCCTAGGCAAACTAGAGATGCATGGCTAGGGATCACCAGTAGTTGCAGAGTAGTTTGGAGAGATTGAAAGCATTCATTGCTTCAATAAAGCATTGTGGGAAGGTAGTGTGTTGAGTGAAGGAACCCTAACTTGGAGGAAAAGTTTGGGTGAGTTGTTTTGTAAGCCAACAAAAACAATTTCTTGTGCAGACTGTGAAAAGGACCTAAAACCCAAAATTTTAGGCATGTTTGTAGGAGGTACTGTACATACACCTCTGGAAGCCAAAACCTAGAAAATCCTTAGGTTCTTGAAAAAAGGTATCAGGATATGGTGTTATTTTTATGACTTGTTAAGATTTTTTACAAGATATTGTAGAAAAGGAGCCTAACTAGGCCTAATGCTAGTATCCCTCTTTTGGGTGTAATTGACTTGGAATTTGGAACTCGTTGAGGGTTTCAATCCCAAAGATATTTGTGGACATTGGAATTAGTCCAATAAAAAATCTTGAAGACTACCTTTCCACATGGAAGATTATGGGATCCATTTGGATCAGTTTGTGGAGATGGAGCAAGAAAGGCCCATTGAAGCCTAGGAGGGAGCATGGTGAGTTTTGATTTTTCATTGTTGGTGTTCACTAGTTGAAGGGATTAGGATCTTGTGAGGAGAATCCTATGGAGGATAGGGTTAGTTGAATAACCCTAGTAGGTCAATAGAGTGACCTAGGAGCCCCTAGAGGAAGCTAGGGAGAAGCAAGACTAGTTTTACATTATTGACCTGTTATCTACCAAAATTTGCACCCTGTTAAGTTTGCAGGAACTCAACCTTTTTGGAGAAAGATGGAAACATTCCAAGTTTGTGGGTAAAATATAGCTGGAATGAATCTCTGGGTCCTAGGCCAGCTTCTTATCTATTAAATCACTCTATACTACCTAAAACTGATTCCTTTATGATGGAGGAAAAAGATAGAAGGAGAACATAGAAAATGAAAGCTATATCCTAAAAGGTGATGCACCAGAAATATCTGAGAAATGCAAAAATAACTTGACACACAATGAAATAGTAACTTAAGCTTTCTTACACAACCCCCACTAAATCATAATATTTGCATAATCAATTTATAAGAAGGCCAATAACGACAATCCCTTTAAAGGAGAAAGATTTCTCACAATTTGGGGGAAAATCTGACTTGAGCACAACTTAAAACCTGCAAATAAGCATGAAATAATGCATAAAGGCACTGATATGTGATACAAATTAAGGACAAAGAACATCACATAATTCTATACCAATCACTAAGTACAGAATAACAGACTAATAAGGGAAGGCATAAGCTATCTTTCACAGTCAAAGGTGTTACAAATCTGTATATTTCTCTGAAATGGGTTACAAAATATCTTTGATTCTGTCAAGAACTCAGAAAAATTACAAAACAACAAGCCAAAGGGAAGAAGAATTGGTAACAATAAGTCTTCAACTCATATTTATGCATTTTCAAAGCCAACTGCATTCTGAAAGCAATAACTTCTAGATCGGATTTGGCCTGTCCAGCCACTGTTTAAGCCCTAAAAGTCATCCCAAAAAATATCAACATA
>MU224050.1:3392552-3406970 GCA_018584345.1 Thuja plicata | reverse complement strand
CTTATCCCTCTAGAAGAGTCACAAAAGTCTCTGAATTGCAATAACTTTTCTGCAGCCCCAAAAAATGCATCCTCTGACCTTTCAAAATCTGATCTTTCCATCGTCTGAGAAAATATCTAATATCTTTTTGTCTCTGAAAAATCTGATCCTTCCCCTTTGTTTACATTTTAAATTCTGTGGAAAATCATAGACTTATACATAATTTACCTAGAAATCAGCAGAAATCGGCAAGTAGCACCTTCTTTCCTCATTTCCTACTTGTCGCCTACTCACTCAGCCTCTATGCTCTGCCTTTGTCCTCTGCGCGAGTGAGCGATGACATCTATTTTCTACTCGGTCGCCAACTCGCGGGCCTTAAAATCTTACCTTACCCTTGACTATGAGCGTGCGATGATACACCTTTTCCTTTCAGTCGCTTACTCGTGAGCTGTCCTCCTTTTATCTTTATTGTCTGGCAATTGTGCGATGACCCTCTTTTTTTTTTGCTTGTCGCATCCTCGCAGGTTCCTTTTCTTTTATCTGAGTTGATCGGTGAGTGCGTGACATCCTTCCTCCTCTAACTCATCGCTCACTCGTGAGCCGATCTCCCCTTTTCCTCTTCTGACCGGCGACTGAGCGATGACCTTATCTTCCTTGCTAATTGCACACTCACGAGCTTCTTTTGATCACCTAAAAATAGCAGCGACGAGCTAAATGGTTCCCTTGGTCGCTCGGTCGTGGACCCTTATAAAACTTGAAAGCTGCCTGCGTGACTATGCGATGTATCCCTTGTTTAGCTCGTTGCATACTCGCGAGCTCTTATGAATTTCGAGAAATACTTGTGTGACTGAGCGATGAGTCCCTTTTTTTTAGCTCGTCGCATACTCACGCTGCAAAATAAAAATGGGTTAAAACATAAGCGACTGGGCGACCACTATGACTTGACCTCGTCGCTCATTCGCGAGACTTAAAACATTGACCCTAAACAGTGAGCGAGTGCGCGACTACTCCAATTACAGACAATACTCGCTCGGTCATGGAGCATGGGATAGACAGCGTGCCATAACAGTGACTACACAATGACTAATTTAAACACCTTGTCGCGAACTTGCGGATAGATCAGAACTCCTTCTGAATAGCTCGCGATTGCATGATGACTTCGATTGGCAGCTCGTTGCGCACTCGCGCAACTTAAAAATATTTCAGGAATACTGGCGCGACAGAGCAATTAGACATAAAGCATGACTTTAGCAATGTTTGACCTCTTTTTGCATGACAAAACACAGAATTTGAAATCAGAAAGCCCGGGAAAAGCAACATCCAAGAAACCCAAAAAAACTAAGGTAGTGCTAACAAGTCTCACGTAATAATGCACTCTTTTGCTCTTTTCTCTGTGCATTATGAATGTGATCCAACAGAACTGAGAATTTACCTTACTCCATTCAAAACATAACAAATCCACCTGATTGATCTTGGTACCGAAAATCGGTAACATGACCTCCAAGGCTTTGAGGAAAGAGTCTCATGAGGTATGTGTCATCATTGTGAACCTCAATGCAAGAAGTGTAAAACTCCCTGATATGATCGATTGGATTACCTTTTCCTTTTTACTTTTCAAATTTGGGTACTTCAAAATTATTTGGAAAATGAGGCATGTAAATGTTTGAATCAAACGGATTAGGACATAGGTCTCATTCTGTATAAAGTGTCTTTTTCCCTTGAATTGTAGATCATTTAGTTGTTTCTGCAAGTATTGGATTTTTTGAATCATTTCATCATTCTGTGAAGACTTCATAGCTTTTCCATGTGTATCAAAATGATGTCTCTGTTTAGAAGTGATTGAATGTTGACTATATTCTGAGGCCTCTGATTCTGACAATTCAGATGAGATGTCATAGAGTGGCGCCATTTGTTGTCTGGCATGTTGTTCAGGATCTTCCATATGTTGCTGATTTATTGGTAGAAGATTATATTGTTGAACTTGTGTCGCATAGTATGGTTGAGAAACTTATTGTTGATACATTGGTGCGTACTATTTTTGTTGAGATTGCACCATATGCCGTTGTTGTTGTGACACATTCTATTATTGTGAAACATATTGTTGTCACTGTGGAACGTATTGTTGTTGAACATGTTTTTTTTTTTTGTTGTTGTTGAACATGTTGTTTTTGTTATTGTTGAGCATACTGATGTTGTAGAGCATTTTTTTGTTGTTTTTGAGCATATTTTTGTTGTAGAGCATGTTTTTCTTGTTGTTGAGCATATTTTTGTTGTAGAGCATGTTGTTGTACATATTGTTGGATATGTTGTTGTTATTGTGGGTACACTTGTTGCACCCTTGGACCTTGCACATGTTGTGTAGCAGGATGATATTCTTGACCCACCTGCATTGTTTATTGTTGCATGTTATGATCTTGTTGAAATCTAAGTGGTGCAAGTATACTGCCAAGACCTGTAGTCTTACATTTTGATGGTTTTTCTTGAGACATCATGTTAACTTGTGCTACAAATTTTTACTGCACTGGTTGTGCTATATCCATAGGTGGTGCTTGTTGAGCCACTTGGGATTGTTGCACTTGTTGTGTGACATGGGGTTTTTGAGTCACCTTAGGTGGAATTGGTGTGATATCAATGATGCTCTTCTTATTTTGATCTTGCAACTGACTTGGCATAGTTGTAGTAGTTACATGAGATGCATCAAATGTGGGTACCCTTGTTGGTTCATTGAATGGTCCTTTGGATGTTGTTTCATGTGAAGTACTTCCTAGGAATGTTGCATGTGTTACCAAAGGAGGACCACCTGGTTGTGTTTCTTCAAAAGGGGGTACATCTGGCATTCCCCAAGGAAATGTGAATGTCTCATTCAGCTCTTTGGGTAAGCAATTCTTAAAATCAATCCTCCGTGTCCTTTGAGGATATTTCTTGGGGAATTTTGTAGCATCCATCGTCTCTAAAAGAGGAGGTACTATCTCTTCAAATAAAGGATTATCCAATGGTATATATTATTCCTTTTGAGGAATATCGACAGTTAAATCATTTTTTTGTCTTTTTGTGTTTCCATCATAGTTGACTCATCGAAGACTTGTTCTCATTTTTCTCTATCCAGAATTACTAAGGCTTGGTTCTCTTCCAAAGTAGATTGTGTAGGATTTTGATATTCCAAGAATAATTGAGGATTTATCTTTTGTATTACTTTGATATATCATCTCAAATCTTGATTCATGAGATATGTTAATGTCTGCCAAAATTTCTTATTTTTGATAGCTTCGTCAATCTCCTCTTTAGGTAAATTTTTGAAGGAAACAAATGTTTCGTGTGAGTCTCCAGAATCTGAAGAGGGACTTGAGGCATTTACATGAACTTGATTATCTTGCGGTGGTGCAGGAGGTTGATAAGATTTGAAATCTTTGTTTTGCGTAGGTTGTTATTGCATATAATTGGGTTGGACTTTATTGAATTGAAAAGTTTGTTGTTATTCCTCCTCGGGTGTAGGTGGAACACTACCTTGGCCAGGTGGCATAGGTACAAAAATTGGTTCAAAGGTTGGTGGGGGTCCCCACTGAATAGTTCCAAAATTTGGGGAAGTATTTTAAGGATATCCCATGTTACATAGATCATTGCTTTAGGTTGTACTGGGGATCAACGGTGTGTTGATAGGTCCTTGAGGAAATGTGACTTGTCTTGGGTCATGAAATGTTTGATGTGCTTCTTCCAATGGTTGCATGTTGATTAGGTCAGTTTGATTCTGATATGCAACACCTTGTCTTGGATCAAAAGGTAATTTTGATTCTGATTGTGATGTAAACATAAGTCGATAAGGATCTTGTTACCTTTTGGATTCTTGAGATCTTGTGAAAATTAGCATGACTACTATATGAAAATGGAATATTTTTTATTTATTTTTTTGGAAATGAAAATTCTGAAATGCAACTTTTGAAATGCAAGGAGCTTACGCAAAATGCAATCTAAGGCTTATGCAACTATGTTTTTTATTTTTTGGACTTTGACAATAAATCTTTTGAAAGGAGACAAACCTAAGAGCATGACCTCATGAGGTTGAATAAGAATCTTGACTTGAAAAAAATGATTTAGGGACAAGGGATAAGTTTTATAAAAGGGATTAGGTCAAATCCATCATGAAAAAGGTGAAATATGACCAATTGATAAGGGGGGGTTTGAAAATTAGGACTTATACAAGAGGGACTATAATGAGGATTATGATAATGCCTAAAATGCAAGGGAATTCTTGAAATGCAAATGCAAGGAGATTAGGACATGAATATGCAAGATGAAGACTATCAAGCATGCCAAGAGGTTCCAAGTGAAAATTTTAAGGTTCCATATGTTTACTCAAAGATAGGGTGTTTTTGACCATTTGATTGTTTTTGAAAATGATTTGGAAAAAGTGTTCTTAAGAAGAGTTTTTTTAAGATTTTTCCATTTTTATTAAAGTTTGAAATACTCACGCAAGACACATCATTGAGAATGGTTGTTGTAAAAAGGAACAAACACACCACTTCCTAAGGATAGAATGGAAAATATCTGTTGAATCCCGACTTGAATTAAAGTTCAACCATGCTTAATAATAGCGGATAACCTAGAAGCTTGGAGGCACGAGCTCCTCCTTAAAGTACACTCACTTCTCAGGCACTCCAAGCTTAAAATCCCAAGAGTCATCACTTCCCAAGGGACTGTTGTCTCGACTAATAGCTGCAAAAGTGTGGGGCATCTTAGTTGGTATCTGACCTTCTATGCCAATATATAGAAGGTTTTTGGATACTACAACATGGTGTTTAATAAAGGCATCTATTCGGGTGGTTATACGTGCGGCAGATTAGCTCCGTTATGGAGGCCTCCCAGCCTATAGAAGATACATTCTATAGGTTTTTATGCACCACAAGGGTGTTGAGGGAGATCTTCTTTTCAGTATAAAATATTCAACACCCATTCATTGTGAGATTAATCACAATGACATATTTTCTATACCAGTTTAGAAGGGCTTGGCTTTAGCCTGTTACCGATTGGGAAATCCACTCTCACTGGCTCTATTAAAGCACTTGGGAGGTAGCCACACTAAAGGACTTGCATGGATTTCTCTTACACCCAAGATCCACAAAGGCAAGGGGAGAGGATACATCCATACATTTCCTAGGGATTAAAAAAAATATAAGGCACTTTAGACACATGAATGAAATGTTTCATTTTAAAGCACCAAGATGAAGTGTTTTCTAACTACTAAAAACACACATGAAAGTTTCAGAAAACACACAAGGTCTTCTAAAAACATCCCGCATCAAAAGTGTTAGTATTTTTATGATTCATTCTTCATCCCATGATTGCCAAAATGTTGCACAAATCATCAATAACATAGAAATCCAATATACTAAGTGCAGAAATAGATTTAGGAATGTAGAAAATAAAAAAAATTCATGAAAAACATCAATTTTACCACCTTCACAGGAATAGGCTACCACCTGTGTAGAACCAGGGTACCACCTATATAGAACTAGGGTACCACCTATGCAAAAATAGGCTACCATCTATGCAACTTCTAATCACCTACATAGAACCTGCAGCCAAGTGCGCAACAACTGATCAGAAGCCTAAAAAGTGGTAAAAACTTGCAAAATCAGAGGTCTTTTCCACATCTAAGCATGTAAGACTATAGGAAAAACAACTAGGGTTCATTCCTTATTCCATTTATGATTTATTTAAAGATATTGAAATCAATTTGAAACCCTAATTAGCCTTTGTGTGCATTAAACTTATTTTAGAACACCTTAAAGAAGAAATCTGCATTTGATCCTAAACTAGTTCAAAGTTCATTTTATCTTCCCAAATCAGGTGTGCATGTTCATTTTAGGTTCGTTATCAACTTAAGCAACTTTATCTTTCATAATGTATTCCATTTGAACCCCTAGTTAGGCTAGATTGTGACTTTGATTGAAATAGGAAAAACCTTGATTGCATGTAACCCTAAACTAGGTGAAGTTCATTTTAAGAGCCCAAATCAGATGTTAGAGTTCATTTTAGGCTTGAAAATTGAAATGTAAGGTTCATTAACCAAGTTAGGATTCATTTTCATTGTTTAGGATCTATTTTAGCCTTATAACAGATGAAAACTAGAAAAGAAAGCATAAAATGCAGAAGTGCTTCCTAAACTTGCAAATACTGATCTTAAACCCTAAACATGGATCCTATTTAACCAACTATGTAGCTAAGTAGCCAACTGCGCAAATATGGGTGCCAACTGTGTAGGTCTGGGTCCCAACTACGTAGGAATTGTAACCAAATTTGTAGGACTTAACCACCTACGCAGAATCAGTGACCACCTGTATAGAATCAGTGACCACCTGCGTAGAATCAGTGACCACCTGTGCAGAATCAGTGACCACCTACACAGAACTCTTTCAGAACATACAAAATGCACAAAAACACAAAAAAATTATAAGTTTGGCATGTTTCACGTCGGTTTCACCAAATATAAGACCAGAAAAAGGCATGAATAGCATATCTAGGTAACCAAAAACCCTAAACAATATGATAAACTATCTAATCTAACATTAGAGCCATTTGTATACACTAAAAAATGGCTTCATTAATTAATCAATTAATTAAATATTTATTATTTAATTAATGTTGACTTGATGAATTGATTAAATATTTATTATTTAATTAATGTTTATTTCTTCTATTTGTTTAATAAATTATTATATTTATTAAATTAATTCACTATAATCTATAGTCTATTCTTCTTGTCTCGGGTCTTCATAATTAGTTCTATTAAAAGTGATTTAATTAAATACACAATCACTAAATATGACTAAGTCCCCTAGTCCACCTCATAAACCTAGTCACCTTACAGATCACCTTAGCTAAAATAATTAATTATTATTAATTAATAATTAATCATTATCTTTCTCTCACATCCCAACTATATCCCCTTTTCTCTCAACCCCTTTAACCAAGTCAATAGCAACCCTAGGATCTTCCACCTTTCATTCTCCACCCTAGGATTATGCCACCTAGGATTAGGTCCTCCAAAATCCTATAAAAGGAGCCTCATTTCCCCTTGGTGATCTAGAACTATCAAGCATTCAAGCAATAGGCATTCAATCATTCAAGTGATCAAGCATCCAAGCATCCAAGCATCCAAGCATTCAAGCAATCAACCACTTTCACAAGCATCCAAGCATCCATTTCAAGCAATCAAGCATTTTCACAAGCATTCCATCATCCATTTGCATAATTAAGGTTTTAGACCATTTTGCATTCATTCATATAATCTCCACACTTTGGTAGAATCTTGAACAAAAGGGCTTCATTTGGAAATCTGAGGGCTCAACATACATTCAAGAAACCAAAGCTAGGAGGGCAATGGAGACAAGCTGCATTGGGTAGGTGAAGGTAACTTTATTGTTTTTCTTCATTTAAACTTGTAATCTTCATTGTGTTTGCATTTAGATTGATTTGTTAATTGCATTGATTAATATCTCATTTAGAGTAGTTCCACATCTATTTTGCATACATTTTTGGTGCCCACCGTGGGCCCTACCCCCACAAATTAACATCTTTTTCTAGTTTTTCATGTGCAAGTTTCTACAGGTTTTTTCTGTGCATATGATCATGATTTGTGTGCATACATACATTTCTACTGTGCATTCACTATTTCTGCACATTCATCACATCCACCGGTGCATATGTTAACTGTTTATGCACATTTGTTATTCCTGTGCATTTGCACTCTATTTCTGCGCATTCATTCTCTGTTTCTGCACATCCATTTTCTACATTTTTAGAACTCTATTTTCTCTTCATTTGGTCTTCGCTAACAATCCTAACAGGCTCTTGTTTGTTTTGGTAGATTCTAAGCTTTTTTGCAGGTCAAAATTTGAAGACCCCAATTTGAAACTATTGATGGTTTTCTTGCAGATTCCTAGGGGTTTTTCAAAATAAACCATAATCCTTGTTTGGGCTTTAAAATATGACATGCTTTTTAGTTTCATGTGTCTTCTATAGCTTAGCAATCTATCTTTTGTGTCTAGCTTTATAAGCATATTTGTAATCCCAAGTTTATAACAACGTATCCTCTCCCCTCTCCATTCGTGGACCTTGGGTGTAAGAGAAATCATTATAAACTTTAGAGGGTGGTCTTTGGTGGGAAAATAGGTACTCACCCCAAGGAATGACCCAACCGGTAACAGGCTAAATCCAAGCCCATCCAAACTGGTATATAAAAAATGCCATTGTGACTAGTATCACAGTGGAAAGGTGTGAATTTGTTGTGGAAACCAAAATCTCCTCTAGTACCCTTGTGGTGCGTTAAAGTCCCTACATCGTTAAGGTGAAAACATTGCTTTGAAAGGATTGGGAGAGCCCCCTTAATTGGGAAGCTGACTTGATCACAACCACCTGAATGGATGCCCTTACTACAAGCTTTTGTTTAGTGGCCACAAATCCTTCTATTTACTGGTTCAACAGGTAGCCCAACCTGTGAAGACACCCCACATTACTCACAATTCGTAGTAGAGATAGCAATTGTTTGGGAAGTAATGACCCACTGAATTTGGAACTTGGTGTGCCTAAGAAGTGAGTGCACTGTAAGGAGGAGCCCGTGCCTCCAAGTTCCTAGGTTGTCTGCTTTGAATTGCGTGGCTGGATTTTATTATCCAAGTGGGGATTCAGTAGATATTGTCCTTGCCAGCCTTAAGATTTGTAAACGTATCTGTGCATTCATACTGATTTAGATTAGATCATTTTTGTCTTGTGTGTGTGTGTATGCATTACAAATTTGCCAAAAACATCTGACACAAAATAACAAAAAAACCAAAAACAGAGAAAAATCCAAAAATTTACAAGTGAAAACTGTTAAAAAACCAAGAAAAACATATCCTGTGCATTTGTGCATTAATCTTGTGCATTTGTTCAAACTGTCTATGCATTTATTCCTATGCATTCATCATAGCGCATGCTTACACAGGTTTTCAAGATTTCCAACTTACCTTTCTGCGTACCCATTTCTGTCTTTAGTGTGATTCTGGAAAAACATTCGACCTTACAGCCTCTCTGATCTTCGGTTTGACCATTTCTCATCTTCTCACTTTCATCCAATACATTTTCTAAAAATATTCCTAAATCTTCCAAATCTACATCCAAGTGTTGAGATATTACCTTGATTTTTAGATTGTGACCTTAGTAAGTTTTCATCACATCAGGATCTGTCATCCTTTATCAAAACTTGTTTAGGTTACTCTCTCTTTGGGTTTTTCTTTGTCATATCATAGTGAGCTCTATATCTCCTATCGACTTAGATTGTCCATTTACCTTATTTAGCTCAAACACTTTTTCATCTATTTCATCCTATCTTTTATATCTTCACATCTTCCTCTATTTTCATCTTTCACTATTTATGGTTCAAACTTGATCACAGAAACTTAAACAACCCATTGATCCAGAATCTGTGGATACAATGGAAGGAGCTAAAATCAATGAAGAGAACCCTTGGTCCAAACCAAACCCAATCTTTTCATTAGAACATGAACCCACTGATCAAGAAATTAGAGATGCTTTGCAAGATGCCAAGTTTTATAGTGTCATGGAAAGAATCCTAGAGATGGACAAGGAGATGTACTTCCTCATGCTTGCTCAGCAAGGAGCAAAATTACCTAGTGGTTTTGATGTCTCAAATCTTGTAGAACCACCACACACAAATGATCAAGAACAACATAGTGGTTCCCAAGAAAAACCTAGTGGCTCTCAAGAGACCTATACTCATGGCAAGAAGGAGGACAAAAAACATAGTTCTTTAAACGATACCCAAAAGCCTTCTTCATCTTCAGATCCTGTCATGCAACAACTCCAATTGCTACAATAACAAATGCTTAACATGCAAATGGGAACATCCACCAAGAAATACTCTTTGGAGGATATATGTCCCTATCCTTTTGACAATAATTTGACTATGATCCCGTTCCCTCCTCATTTTGAGGTACCAAAATTTGATAAGCATAAAGGGAATTCTGATCCACAAGACCACATTCATGAGTTTTGTGCTGCATGTGTTGAATTCATGCACAATGATACTTATCTTATGTGACTATTCCCACGTAGTTTAGGAGGACAAGCCATGGAATGGTTCTCCAAGCTATCCCTGGGTATACAATCTTTCAATGAACCTATCAACGAATTTGTGACTCACTATTCCTATAACATCAAACATGAAGTCACAATGTTGGATCTTTGCAATGCACATCAAAAGAATGGAGAACCTTTCCTCACCTTTTTGAAAAGATGGCGTCATCTATTTTCCAAGTATCCATGCTCTATTTTGGAACAAGAGAAAATGGATATCTTTGTGCATAACCTAACACAGGAGATGAGCTATAGGTTACAGTTACAATGTCCTCCAAATTTCAACAAGCTCATTGAAAATGGTGTCAAAATTGAAGAGGCTATGGTTCAAAAGGGAGAAATTAAGCTCTACTCCAAAGACAATGTCGGATCAAGTTCAAATTCCAACAATAACAACAACAAAAATAATGATAAAACCAAATATTGGAAATAGAACAAGAACATGGTCAATGATGGGATTGTTGATAATCGTCATGTTAAATCTACACAACCCATCTTAAATCTTGCGAGAAAAAACAATCCTGCACCACCTACTCAAATCAATATAGGTGCTACCTAGAATACCAATAACAGTGCCTCAAAATCACCCTTCCTCTCACGTAGGAGAAATTTTACTCCTTTGGGGGAATCTCTAGAATTAGCACTAAGGAAGTTAATTACAAAGAAACTCATTACGCTTCCTGAGACTAGAGATTTCAAACCTCGGGTGAAACCTTCTTGGTGGAATGACAATGATTACTATGAATTTCATCGAGGCAAAGGTCATAAAACCAATAACTGTCAAAGACTTAAGCATGCTATCCAAGATTTGACTGACAGTGAAGAAATTAGTGTTGATGGACACACCTCTAACGAGTCACATACTACCTTCAAAGGTCCACTTCCCAAGCATGAGAAAGGGAACCCATCTGATGCTAAAGGTGATAACCATGCAAACTACAATTCCACCTCCTTCAACTACATAAATCACATTTCTGAATGCCAATCCTATGTCAATGTGATTTCCATCAAAGACAAGAGTCAGCCGACCAATGTCACAACTCGAGCTCAGTCCAAGGTTACTCTTCAAGGAGTTCCATCTAAGCCTAACAACACCCAAACCAAGGCTGTCTATGTTCCAAAGTCTACGTCCAATGTTTCCAACCAATATAGTCTTTTGGAGCAACTGAAGAAAATACCGGCCCAGATATCCATATTAGAGCTTTTACATTTGTCACCTTCCCATAAAGAAATACTTGAGAAACCTCTAATCAAAACTAATGTTCCAACCAATCTAGATCAAGATCAATTCCAAGCTATGGTGGGGTATTTGACAACCCCTCATTATCTGTCCTTTACTAAAGGTGATGATCTAGCCATCAACCAACCTCACAATGCTCCACTCCATATCAAAGGCATTGTACAAAACCATAAGATTAAAAGAGTGCTAATAGATGGAGGAGCCGGTTTGAATATATGCACTCTGAAGCTAGTCCGTGACTTGGGATTTTCTAAAAATGTTTTTGATCCAACAAAGAAAATCACCATCAAAGCTTATGCTGAGGAGGAAAGGTCATCCAAGGGATCGGTTGTACTTCCTATCAGAGTTGGTCCTATGGTTAAAGATGTGCTTTGTCAACTCTTGGATATGGATTTGGCATATAACATTCTCTTAGGGTGACCCTGGATTCATTCCATGTGAGTTGTGCCATCAACGTACCATCAATTCCTAAATTTTTTGTATAATGGTCAAGAGGTGACCATCAAAGGAGATCTAAATCCTTTTCAATATTGCAATACCATAAAGCCAACAATTGAATCTTTGGTGCCTTACAATCGGATTGCATCTACTCCACCAACACCCATGGATCTTAGTAACAAAGCATCAACTTCCAAATCCCATGAAATCAAGGTAGATATAAAAGAACAAAGTATGGGAGAATACACTTTGGGCCAAACTTTGTGTATCACAGAGTTACCCTTATCTCCTAAATCATATGGAAAATCCTTGATCACCAAACAACAATTAAATCGATCAGATTTCCATAATCCATTGAATTTAGACCTAAATTTCTGCTTTTTGATTGTGTGTGTTTTTAAGCATCAACATTTTGGATCGCACTCCATGATCCATCATCACAGAGTGTGATCCAAAATTTTGATGCTTAAAAACACACAATCAAAAACCAGAAATTCAGCTCTAAAACCAAACAACAATCTGAAGGCCCTTCAACACTTGTTTATGGCACATTTGTGAGTGGGGGCACCATATCAAAAGAGGCTACTGAGAAAAATGCTAATTATTTGTTACATCATTATAAAGATCCAAAGAATGAAAAACATGAACCTATATCACCAGATATATATGGCACGGGATATACTTTGTTACAAAATATGGGATATCAAGGAAGTGGACCTGTAGGGTTGTAAAGAGAAGGTGTCATAAAACCAATTCTGAAAAATCTGAATTATCAAAGAGACACCACTGGATTAGGATACAAGGGAGAGGGACCAAAGGAACCCAAAGGAAAAGAGAAGGTTGAACCCTTTTACAAACCTCCTATGGCTCCTGCATTTTGGAAAAATGGTATGTATGTAGATCCAGCAAATCAAAAGATCACACAAGGCATCATTAACCGACTTAGAAATAATAATGATGATGATGATGATGATTCTCATAATTCTGAATGGGATTCATTCTCTCATTATACTAAAGATATGGAAGTTGATGATGTCCATTTCAATGGTAACAATTGCCATGAGAAGATGAGTCCAAGGACGGAACCACTAGGATTAGATCCACCTAAAACTACTCTTGGCGATTGTGAGGAAAGTGAGAGTTATCCTGAGATAGGCAATTCAGATGAGAGTATGGAAATAGACCTTGCTGATACAATCATAAACTTTCAGAACTTTTCTATTAATACCATTTCATCCTTTTAGACCAAACCAAATGATCCAATACCCCTTATCCACCCTGAACTTATCGCCTGGGATTCCCCAAATTACCCTAAACTTGATATTTTCCATAATGATGATTCTATTATTAACTATCTCAGAATCAAAGATCATCTACCATTAGGCGATCATAAATTAGGATTCCCTATAGAACTCAATGACATGGCTTACTTCGGAGAGGGTGCCAATCCTTTCAGTCGTAAAAATATGAAAATAATAAATTGATCTAATGGTGAAAACCACTCAGTTGCAGTGTTAGATCTTAAAAAAGGAAAAAGAAAAGATGTATCTGAGGGTGAAAACCTCTCTGAGGTGCCTGAAGATGGAAGGATTGACACTCTCCCCAACTATATGTATCGAGAACAGTCTTCTATACTTATTGAGCCAACATTGCCTCTTAACATTGGCATAGAGGAGTCACCACGCATTCTGAAGATAGTTGCATCCTTAGAAGAGACAAAAAAATATGCCTTTTTACAGTTTTTCAAAAAGAGATAGATCAATTTTTCTTGGTCTTATGCTAATATGCCTGGGTTAGATCCACATCTTACTATGCACCATTTATCTATTACACCTGGGGTCAAGCCTGTAAAGCAGAAGCTCGGGAAGATGCATCCTCACATTGCACTCATGGGCAAAGTAGAATTAAAAAAATTGTTGGATGTGGGTTTCATTCGAGCTATTGATTATGCTAATTGGATCTCCAACATTGCACCAGTATCCAAGCCAGATAAGTCCATCAGGATTTGCATAGATTTTTGAGATCTTAACAAAGCTTGTCCTAAAGATGATTTTCCTCTGCCGAATATTGATATTATAGTTGATTTAATAGCTGGGCATGAGATATTATCCTTAATGGATGGGTTTTCCAGTTATAACCAGATTAAGATTGCACCAGAAGATCAAGAAAAGACTGCTTTTACATGTCCTTGGGGCACATACCATGTGTGTGTGTAAATGGGTACCTGTCAGAAACAACACAAACACTCAATAGGTCATTGCATTAGCATAAATGGTTAGAAAAGCATGTAAAACCCACTAAAACCGCCCTATTGCCTACTAACTAGGAGGAGTGTAATTAGTAACATATCAGCCCTCAGAATATGCTACAAATCAGTGATGAATACAACCTAGCATGAAGGATTTTTATTTAAAAACAAGCTAAAAGATGATAAAATATGCAATCTAGCTCTAAAAGATGAAATAGAAATAATAAACTAGCATGAAATGAAAGATGAAATATTATTCTAGGATTAATCTAGCAGCATAACAATGCATTTTCAATCTAAGGTGAAGGCTTATTTTCTCTCAAAATAGGCTTCTATTTATAGAAGAATGGGAGAGAGAGAGGGGGGACAAGGTTCATTTATG
>MU224050.1:3346272-3370084 GCA_018584345.1 Thuja plicata | reverse complement strand
TGAAGGTAACTTTATTGTTTTTCTTCATTTAAACTTGTAATCTTCATTGTGTTTGCATTTAGATTGATTTGTTAATTGCATTGATTAATATCTCATTTAGAGTAGTTGCACATCTATTTTGCATACACCATTAAAATAGGAATTCATAGATGTAATGCAAGAAAAACATAGGAACTCCCTTCAAATGATGCTCAAATGTCCTCCTTTCTTCTCCATAAAGGTAGATTAAGTTGTTCTTTGACAATAACACAATTGCACAAAGAACTTGAAAGCACAAGTTGATAATGAGAATACTAGGAGATAGTGGTTCTAACCTTGAATGAGTAGAATGAATCTCAATTTATATAAAATGAGAGGCAATTAGGTGAAGATTTCATAGAATGAATACATAATGAAGGGAAAAGAAGGTAGGATATTTGAAAGCATGATATGGGGGGAAATGAATAAGGAGATATTGAAGATATTGAAGATATTGAAGAAGTACCTTAATAGGGATGTGAATCCTCATTTAAGGGATATGACAATTAGGTGAGATTAGGAGGATTTAATCAATTAATAAATCAATATTCCTCACAAATCTAAATTAGTATTTATGAAATCTCATAAATTGGAATCAGGCAATTAATTAATTGTGAAGACTTAGGAAAAGGGGGAATAAATAAAGTCAATTTATTTATTCAATTAAGACATAGGGATAAACTATAGGTTATTCATCCCAAGAGGATAGATTAGTGGAATATCGATCAAATTGAAGGTATTAATGTTGAATTGAAATGATTTTGATAATATTGATAGGGATTAGGATCAATTCCAAGGATTATGGAATAATTTAGGAGATCACGAGGCATTGATGAGCTTTGACGATGCGCCTGAATAATGATGTTTGGAAATGATTGAAAAGTGCCAATGAACTTTGATGGTGCCATAGGTTTGAGATAGAAATGGGGAAACATCAATGAACTTGGACCATGTTCCTAAAATCATAATGATCAGAAATAGTATTGATGATCTTTGTCAACACTATTGGATTAGTAATGATAGATTGATAATGATAACGATAACATCGATGAACTTTGACAATGTTATCAAATAGCTTATTAAAGGGATACAAAGCATCGATGAACTTGGAAAATGCTCCTAGAATGATGACAAGATTGATCAAATTTGGAATAGGGTTTGATCAATTGAAAATTAGGTTAATTGGGCATTGATGATCTTGGACAATGCCCCAGAATGGTTAGAACGAGTCCAAACAATTCTAAAAATGATTACGAATGGAATAGAATAGGTTTGAATTGATTTAGGATGATTTGGAATGGTTTAGGATCGAATAGGATTGGTTTAGGGTTGATCAGAATTGATTAGTAAAATAATTGATTTGATAAAGAGAGTAGAAATATTAGTAAATAATTGAATAATTTTGGAATATTAAATTATCAAAAAAAGACACAATGTTGTCATATAATAAAGATCATATGTGCAACATAGAGGAATAATTAGGTCATAAAACAACATTTTGATTGTAATGCTAAAAATATTAAAACACGTAGAATAGAAGGCTCAAACCATTTTTAGGTGTTTGCACTTAGTACATTAGCATCTCCTCCATGTACTAGCTTTAATTTTTCCCACATTTGCTTTCCAGAGGTGCAGGTTTTGACATCTTCAAATTCAGCATTGAAGAGTGAGGAAGCAAGTTATATCATCATAGAATTGTGCTCATGCTTTTCTCTTAATTTCTCAAGTGTGTGAGGTCATGTAGGCAACATATATTCAGTATCTAAGTATTGAGTAACATTATTTCTAATACCTGATAGGTGGAGTCTTCTCCTACTTTTCCATGATGCAAAGTTGTCTTTCTTCAGCTTGGGAACATCTTGTGATATTTTACTTAGGTCTTGAAACCTTCCTTCTAAGCACATCAGCTTTGATACCAGTTGTTAGAATAACTGAGAGGGGGGGATGAATCAGTGGCCTAAAAAATATTCCAATAAATTAACCAAAAAACTTATTACCACAATTATAAGCCTCTATTTATCTTCATTCCTACAAGATGAATGCCTTGAAATGATCTCAACAAATAACTACTGCTCAGAGTTCACTGTTAAACCTTATTCTTACTGTTTACCGATTAGCAGTCTGTGATTTACAAAAATATAGTAAATAACTTAGTGTATACCGATCAATCCTATTTTATTAATGTGTAAATAAAAACATGAAATCAATGACTCGTTAACACATTTGACACATGGAAACCATGTTAAGGGAAAAACTACTTGGGACTGGTAACCCAAATTTTTCACTCTTCTAAAGTCAGCTCGGTGAAGAGCCAACCCTGTTAAAGGTTACAAACACACTGTTAAGTGGTACTTTGTTAGAGTATTTAACACTAATAGTTTATCACTTCATGTCTGGTACTCCTATTCTATCTTCATGATAAACCTTTTGATACTCCTTGGGATGTATCTCAATATATAAAGGATTTGTTTAGATCCTGCTCGGTTAAGAGACTTCTCTAATTCAATGGTTAAACTGAAATAGTATATGATCTATTCATATAAACAACTATACTTTTCAGATGTTTAGATCTATTGTAATATCATGATACCTTTTTTATCAATGTCTCTATTCAATACCTTTGCTCCACTTCTTTCTTCTCGGTGATGCTATGCTTCTCTGTTGCTCGGTGTCCACAGAAATCTTTAGCTCTTTCCTTAGCTTGATTGATTAGGACTGTATGAAGTTGTTCTTCACCAGTATCTCTTTAGAATCCTCTTCTCTATTCACCCCTTATTCATAATGAATTATCTTGTATCTTTATAGACATGATTTCACCATTTGTAAGTCCTTGACTTTCTTGTTCTTGGTGTGATACGCAATTCCCACCTTTCTTGCTTTAAAACTTTGCTACATTTTTATCCCATATATTTCTCCTAGACAACTGGAATAAAAAAACTTTAAATCTCTCACTTATCTCTGGCTTTAACTTGTTGATGAAAACAATATTAATAACCAGTTAACTCCATCTTTAGCTCTTGCCAGCTAAGTCTTTTTTCATTTTTGAACTTTAGTTCTTTTCAGTGTTTAACTCTTTGTTAGCTCGGTCTAGACTTTAGTTTTCCTTGGTCATCTCTATCAGGGTTGTCTGTCCGTCGGGGTTGTTTGTCCATCGGGGTTGTGTGTCCGTCGGGTAACACTATGATTCTTCTCATTGGTAATGCTTTCTCGGGTTTGTTTCTTGGGTAACACTGTGACTCTCCTCTTAGGGTTCTCTATCCATCAGAGTGCAGTGACCATCAGTGTTTGTTGTCACTTAGTGCATACTAAACTTTTATGCATTACTGATAGCATAACCTTTATCTTTCTGGCTCTTTTGAAGTCTTTGAAACTATGTATATAACCAATCAGTTTATATCAATTTGACATCAATGACAATATAATAGATTAACTGATTTAATGTCTTGCATTAACTTTCTACAGCTTGGTGATCATCAACTTAACATTTTCAAACATTTAATCAGTTATAGTTCATCAAATTTATCATGTCTATTCAAGAAGCTAAGTGCACGATTATCAATAAACATAATAAATCCTTTGGTAACAAGTAAAGCTTCCACTTTTTGAGGGCTTGGACCATGGCATACTTTTCTAAACCATATGAAGAATATTTTCCTTTAGCCTCATTTATTTTTTCACTAAAAAATGCAATTGACCTTCCTTCTTGGCATACGATTTCCCTTATTTATTGTCCACTAGAATCACACTCTATGATAAATACTTTATTACAATCATGAAGTGTAAGTACAATTTGTTGACATACCTTCCTTTTAAGATTTTCAAACCCTTCATCCGTTGCATTTGTCCATAGGAACTTACCCTTTTATGTCCTTTGATTATGTCTATCATTGGTGCACAAATGTGGCTACAGTTTCTTATCACCTTTCAATAGAAGCTTTCAAGGCCACCATGAAAACTCCTCACATCCCTCACTAATCTATGTGTTGTCCAATTGAGAATAGCCTTAACCTTTGATGGATCAATTTTCAAACTACCCTTTGAGATGAAAAAATTGAGATAGACCAATTCGTCTTTCATGAATTCATACTTTTCCAAGTTAATCATCAACTTTTCTCAATGAAACCTCCTTGAGACCCTCTCAAGATGCTCCAAGTGCTCCACTTTTGAGCTATTAAACACAAGAATTTCATCCAAATAAAACACAAGTTTTCCAATTAAATGCTTCAATACCTCATTCATAAGCCTCATAAATGTGTTGTGGGAATTAGATAGACCAAATGATATCACCATCCACTCATAGAGGCCTTCATTAGTCTTGAAATTTTTCTTCCATTCATCCCTTTATCTGATCCTAATATGATGGTACCCACTCTTAAAGTCAATCTTTGAAAAGTAGCAAGCTCCTCCTAGACAATCCATGAGATCCTCCATCCTTGGAATAGGAAACCTATATCTAATGGTAAATCCTATTTATGAATCTTCAATCAGTGCATAACCTCCATTTTTCATCCTTCTTAGGATCTAACATGGTAGGGACTACACAAGGAATTAGACTCTTCCTCACTAATCCTTTCTCCATTAGTTCTTGCAACTGTATATTTATATATTTTGGGCAGGGGTCATCTTATATGAAGCCTTATTAGGCAATGTGGCACCTATTATTAGGTCTATATGGTGTCTCGTATCTCTAATTCAAGGCATGGAATTAGGCAACTCATCCACCACAATACCCTTATAGTTCTCCAACAAGGCTTGTACCTCACTAGGAATTGCTTCTCCCTTCTTTGTGGAAAAAAATGACCTACACTTGGACTTGACAATCAGGGAAAACCCTTGACCTCCCTCTTCCTTTATGGTCTTCAAAAACTACTTCTCCCCTACTACCATGACGCTAGACCCAAGTTATTTTTTTGAGCCTTCGTCTAGTATGGGATTCAAAGTGAATGATTCTCCATCTATGGTAATTGTATATGTATTTTTTTCCCATCATCATGTTCTTTGAGATCATATTGTCAAGGCCGGCCAATAATTAGGTGGCAAGTGTACATGGATATAACATCACAAATGATTTTATCCTTGTAGCCTCCAATGTGAAATGCTACCCAAGATTGTTCATTGACTAGGACTTGTTGGCCTTTGTTTAACCATGATACCCTATATGGTGTGGGGTGAGGGTTTCTTTCAGATTTAGTTTATCAACCATTTCTAAGGACACTAAGTTATTATTTGAGCCAGATTCTACAATTACCTTGCATACTTTACCATGTGATTTACAAGTGGTCCAGAATAGTGTCTTTCTTTGTGGTGGCTCCTTAGTTCTTCATACCTTGAGAAGTGTCCTTATAATCATCAAACTCTCTCCAATCTAAGAATCAACAAACCTGGAAGGTGAGTTCAAACTTTGGCAATCATCTTCTTGTACGAATTGGTTCCTCCTCCCCCCACCCCATGGGTTGGATCCTTGTTTCTATGGGCACTTGAAGGATGGGTGTCCAAACTAGATACAATTGTAACACCTACTAGAAAAGGTATTAGAAACTCTTCCTAATCCATTAAACCTTTCCCTACCATTGGGTCTTCTTCCTATGAAACCTCCTCTATTGTTTGTCTCTCCACCTTGCTCATGTTGGACACTAGACTAACTGTACTCCTAATGATATTTCCCTCTTGCACCAGAACTACCCCTAACTCTAAAATTTCTTCCTCTTCCCCTATTTTTCTACGCATGTTTTCTTCTTAACTTCTCTTCTTCCATTAGGGCCACTTAGAAACACACATCTAGTGATTAAGGAGTAATAAGGTTGATTTCATCTTGGATATTGAATTTTAATCCATTCAAGTATCTTGCTAATTTTTGTAACCACCCTAATTTGGTATACTCTAACTAGAGATCCTTTTTGACCTAAGTGTGATCATACCCCTAATTATGTCAAGTCAATTATTCAAATATTGACATGATTCATTAAAATCAATTTAATTTCCTAAAATAAAATTGATTTTATCACTAAGTCACATTATTTACATTTGCCTATTTAAATCAAATCAACACAATTAAATCCTTGGCTAAAGTAATTAATTAAAAGGAATTAAATAAAGTTTCTAATTACAACTCATCACTTGCACATGGAAAGTCAATCCATAAGCCAATGAGAGTTCGCTCACATGGATCACTCACATGGATCACCAAAGATTCAATCTCCACCTCTCTTCACAAATCAATCTCAACCACTCATCTCTCAAATTATTCCATAAAAGGATTGAATTTTGAGCTCAATTGGCCCCAATTCTTAGAATTTCAAGTATACTCTTATGCTGCTCTAATTTCTAGAATTCTAAATGCACTCTTATGTTGTCCATTTTAGTTCATAATCTCACATAGATAATTACATAACCTTCATTTGTGCTCTAAAATGAACTTTGCATGACACTTAATTTGATTTTCTCGTTGAATCTTCCATTCTAGGCTTGAATATGTCACTGATTTATGCATAATTTGAGGGCCATTATAGAATTGAATCAAACTCTTCTTAGATAGAAAGCAATATGTCTATTTTGATGGTTTCCTTATGCTTTTCTTTCAATCTTCATAGTTTTTAACCATTAATATAATGACATATTGAAGTGTTGTGTTGCATCTTACAGGTACAATATTCACACACACATTTCTGGCACCCACTGTGGGCAAAGCCCTAGATTTCTCACCATTTTTTTGAGTTAATTAACCTCATTTTTGTTCTTTGTTTTCTAGTGCAGAATTGCATTTAGTGAGCAAAGGATCACCTTTAGTTGCAAAAGCTTGCATCTAGGAAAGAGGCTTTCATCCCGTAATTCCCAAATTGCATTTAGTGCAAAGGTTCACATTTAGGATCCTTAATCACCTTTAGTAATTCTTGCATCACTTCAGGTAAATTCAATTGTATTTGGTTAGTCTTCTGGCATGTTTTGAAAATTTAATGACTAATCTACTAACCTTGAATGTTTTTGGATGTTAAGCAGCCTAATGAGTTATTATAGGACACTGCCAAAGACTTCTTTGATCAAGAAGATGGAGAAAAACTACTAAGAAGTGGTTTTTTAGGTTGCATCATGCGATCAACCAAACATCATTTCAATTTCTAAAAATCTAACACATTTTCTACTATCTCCTAACTTGATTAGAGAAGTATGTTGTTTTCCTCCATGGAAAATCAGAACCTCAAACATAAAGTTAGAATTTGAATAGAATTTGGAGTAAATAAACCTTTAATTTTCTCAAAAGTTCTTTTTGTCAAATTATTTAAATAGGCACTTAATTATCGAATTTAAATTTGATTCTTAGTCCAACTAGAGGATTGTGCTCTTTTCCCAAGTTGGAAAATCAGAAACTCGATATGGGGGACTAGGTTTTGAATTCTATAATTTGAGGGAATAAACTTGCGTGATGTTATTCATAGGATAAAATGGAATGGATATGAGAGTATGCTCTTCTTCTTTATAAGGAATTAGAAATATAGACTCCTAATCCACCAATCCTCTTTATTGCTTTCAAAACATTCAAGGGCCTTTCGATTGAGGAAAAAATCTCCCGGGAATGACCCAAGTGAGGAAAAGTGAACGCCAGCCCTTCCATCTCACTATAATCAAAATTAATCCTTGAAGGAAAAATCCTTGGAAGACGTAATCAGTTTTGTCCTTGGAATTTCAACATCATTCCTCGGATATGCTTAGATGTGTGTGGAGCGGAGCTACTTGAATATTTCTTGCGAGACTACACATATTTGAGTACTTATAGGGATATACGACTTAATTTTTCCTTATGCAATTCTATTGGGGATGGTTGTGAATGGATGTCCAAACATAAATGTAACATTTTGTAGTCAAAACTACCCAGTTTATCTCTGAAAGGTGATAATCTTTGTGCAAGGAAAATAGTAATTTCCCCAAGATACTCATCATTTCATGCCCTCACTTGCATTTGGAGTCAGATAATATGACATCATGGCTAGAGAAATTGTGTGCTTTGTGATGGTCATATTTTGTTTAGCATGTGAGTGTGTACCTGATTCTATGAGCAAAGATTTTCATTCTATGCCTAGAATTTTGGGGATAGGTGTGTGTTTGGTCCCCTAGCAAACTTGTTTGATGTGTCAAAAATGCAAATGAAAAGATAAATCCCCCAAAAAACAACATTTTTACAATCACTAACATTCATGTTGTTTAGAAACACTCTGGAGTCAAACAAATTTTCACGTACTTTGAGACAAAGTGGAAAAAACTAGAAAAACCCATCAGTGGATTTCATTTGGTCAGTCCTAGCTCGCATTTAGGGAACATGCTCACATGTGGGAAACAAGCTCATTTTTGGTCATTACTAGCTCGTATATGGTAAAGAAGCTCGCATTTAGGAAGCACAAACTCACATTTAGTAAGTACAAGCTCACGTTCAGAAAATCTAAGCTCGTATCTAGTGGGTCACATCTAGGACAGAGGATAATTGCACACGTGTCACACTCAGAAGCTCTGTAGTTTTGGATACCATTTTTTCTCTTCAGTCTAGTCCTGTTGCTCTTGCTATTCTTCCTATCGCTATTTCTCAATTTATTTGGAAGTCTACCTTGCAAGTCCTTTTGGATTCTCAGAATTGGTCCCAAATCATGTTATCTTTTCACTCAACAAATCTTCTTGATTCCCAGCTCACTATCAGGGCATTCTAACCCTCTAATGCCGGAGTCAATCACTCAAAACAATCACACATACTTTTTCACAACTTGGACACACTTATTTGGACAATTCAGAAACTCTCTTGACATAATTGGAACACTTTTGACAAAGTTGAGGCCCATCTTTCATGGTTAACATAAGACTTAAACAATACCTTGTTGAGGATTCAGAGAGACCTCCAAGATTACTTAAGTTTCAACAAGGAGAGACATCTCGAAATCCCCTCTTTGATCAAGACTCACCCAAAATGGATGCACCTCATCATGAATGGAGTGCTTCTTTTGATGAATATAGCCAAGACCATGATAATATAGAAAGTCAAGAAGAACAAAATCATGGTCATCCTTTGTTTGGTTCTGACGGTGATGAAGACGTATCAAAAGAAGAATATAAAAAACTCAAACAAAGTAGGAGGTTTCAAAGAACCTTGGAAAAAGTCATTAGAGAAGACAAAGAAAAATACTTCCTACACTTAGCTTCTCTTGGAGTCAAACTTCCTAAAGATTGTGATGTTGAGAGATTGAAGGAACAAGAAGTACAAACACCTATTTCCATACTCTCAAAGCAATTATACCAAATGCAAACGAAACTTGCAACACTCAAGCAAGAAAAGACCAAACCAACAAAGAAATAATCTTTGGATCACATATGTCTATTTCCGTTTGACAAGAGCATAAACATGGTTCCATTCCCACCTAACATGGAATGAGCCAAATATGACAAATACATGGGAGAAATGGATCCACATGACCATGT
Source organism: Thuja plicata (assembly GCA_018584345.1). Taxonomy (NCBI): domain Eukaryota; kingdom Viridiplantae; phylum Streptophyta; class Pinopsida; order Cupressales; family Cupressaceae; genus Thuja; species Thuja plicata. The sequence goes on along the minus strand of MU224050.1, from coordinate 3,360,610 downwards.
TAGATAATTTTTTTCCCTAAGCATAGAATACATGCATGAACCAACTTACTTAATGAGGCTATTTCTAGGAAGTCTAGGCGGAAATGCTATGGAATGGTTCTCCAAAATCACACCAAGTGTGGAAACATTTGAGGAGTTGATTCAAAGATTTTTCCAACATTAATCCTAAAACATACAACACAACATTACCATGATGGATCTTTGCAACAAAAAACAACAAACATGTGAATCCTTCACACACTTTTTGCAATGGTGGAGGAGAATCTTTGCAAGGTACTCAAGAGCAACACCTGAATCTAAAAAGATGGAAATCTTTGTGAATAACTTAGTACCTGAAATAAACTATTCTCTATAAATGCAAGATTCTCCTAGTTTTGATAGAATGATCAACAATGTTATTCGTGTTGAAGATGTTATGGTCAAGAAAGGAGATATCACACTCCAAAGTCACAATAAATCTAACAACTATAAAAACAAACCTAAGTGGTGGAACAAGAACAATAATGTTGTTAGTGATGGAGTGGTGGAAGCCTTGAATACAAATGCTAAACTGGCTGTGTTTAATCTCACAAACCGCCTACAAGCAAGTAAAGAAGCTAAGGTAAAAACCTCAATACCAAGATCAAACATTGATACCAACAAGAGTAAACCATGGACATCTAGACCTCAAAGAACATTTACTCCATTGGGAGAACTTCTTGAGACATTTTTGAAGACTCTCTTGGATAACAAAGTCCTCACTATACCAGAGTCAAAACTATGGGAACCAGAAGTAAAACCAAGGTGGTGGAATGATAATGCCTATTGTGACTTCCATAAGAATAAAGAACACAAGACTAATGACTGTGTTAAGCTCAAACACATTATACAAGATCTCATTGAAGGAGGAAATATCAAAGTGGAAGGACATACCTCTAATGAAGATCACACAGCATATAATAAACAATTTCCCAATTATGAAAAAGGAGAAGCCTCTAAAGGAAAGGGAAATGAAGTCAATTACACCTCTTCTCATAATGATAATGTGATCAATATGTTGGACATAAAAACAAAATCAATCAATGTGATCAATATCAAAGGTGTCAAAGACAAGTTGACACATTCGAACATGGTAACTCAAAGCCAAGCACAAATCATGATTAAAGGGGTTAATTCCTCATCTAAACAAGAAACATCATCTAAAACACCTGTTGTCACAATTCCTAAACTAGCAATGTTAAGACAAACAGTTTTTATACCATCTGCCAATTATAACTTGGTAGACCAATTGCAAAGGACCTTGGCTCAAATTTCTATATTTGAGTTATTAAAGATCTCTTCAGTGCATAGGGAATTTCTCGAACAACCCCTAAATTCCACAAATGTTCCAAAATACATGGATGTGGACAAGTTCCAGGCAGTGGTCAATCACGTATCAACTCCACGTTACCTCTCCTTTTCAGAGGAAGATGACAAATATTTGACTCATCCCCATAATCAACCCCTTCATATTGAAGTTTTGATCCATAAATCCCATGTAAAATGTGTATTTATAGATGGAGGCGTGGGGTTGAATATATGTACTCTCAATATGATAAACAAATTGTGTCTTTCAGAATAAACAATTGATTCAAGAAGTAAGATAACCATCAAGGCTTATGATGAAGAGGAAAGATCATCCAAAGGGATAATTGTTTTACCAATAAGGATAGGACCAATTGAACACATTGTGATTTTTCAAGTTCTTGATCTACCATCGGCCTATAGAATATTACTAGGAAGACCTTGGATACATGAAATGCAAGCAGTGCCATCTACTTACCACCAATGCATCAAATTCCCACACAGTGGGGTGGAAGTGACAATTCATGTAGATTCAATCTACACTTGCAATAATGTTAAAGTAGATAGTATGGTTCCTCAGAATAAGGAAGTCCCAAAAGAGTTCCCACTTGAAACCACTAAATACGTGGTGATGAGAATCTTTGGAAAGACACTAAAACTTGAACAAACTAGCATGGGGAATACAAACTAGACATGACACCATCATTGGCTAACATTCCTGTGTCTCCAAGATCTTATGAGAAACCCTCCCCCTCTTTCACACTTGCTGCATCAAAAGGAAAAGAAATTCATAAACCAACTGGTATGGTTAGAGCCTCTACTTCTCAAGCGGATGAAAAAGAAGATAAAGCAGTCTTGTCTTGGCTCTATAAAGAGGAACAAAAATAAAATGAAGTAAAACATGTTGAGATATCTCTAGAAAAGTATGGAAAAGGTTATGATCTTAAAAAAATGGGATACAAAAGGAAGGGACCTTTAGGAAATAATGGAAAAGGACTCATCAAGCCTATACACATGGAATTTAGAGACACCAAATACAAAACAGGGTTAGGTTTCAATAACAATTCAGAACACCCCACCTCGAGAGATGGTTCAATCTTTGATAAAGGAAGTGATGAAGAAGAGGAAGAAACAAAGCTTGTACCTTGGAAATATGAAATATTACAACACATTACTACTGAGGATCCATAATATCAAGGAGAAAGATATGTACCCACTTTTGTAACACAACTAGAGCATCATGTTCCTTTGTTGTCACAAACTCATGTCCAAGAAGTAGAGGAAGATGAAGACTCTAGAAGTCCAACAACTAGAATAATCTCATGAAGAAATACCTCAACAAAAATATTTACATCCTAGCTGGGGGCAATCAGTGACAATTTCACATGTCCTAGATTTAACACTTTGATCCACAAATGGCTAATAAGGTACATCAGATGACTATTGTTGATTTTTTAAACAGATCTGATGACTATATCACAAACTCGCATGATTATGAATGGGATCACATGTTTGATGCTACCATGTACATTGAGGTAGATGGAATTCATAAATTTGCACCTCTATTGGAGAGAGGAGAAATTTCTAACACTTCCCATAACACTAATGTTGTCACAAAATCAAATGAGATGGAAATGCCTAGGATTATTGATTAAGACACTGGTGTCTTACTAGGTCTAGAAGAACTTAAAAGGATACAAGATATGAGTTTCAATATGATAAAAGAAGAAAGAAAAATCTCAACTGATGAGTTGCTAGAGTTAGGTCTGCATATTACTGACAATGACCCTAATAATGATGATTCGACTCTTCATGATCTAAATGCTATAGAAGTCAACTTAACAGAATATGTATTGTCAGTTAATAGTCTTGACGCTGATGTGATGTTGTCCTTAAAAACCTCTGAATCATTATCCTTGGTAAACCCTGACCTTATTGATTGGACCAATTTAGACCCTACTCCTATCATGAACTTTCCCAATGACTATAATTTGGCATGTTATCTAAATTCTTGTGAACCCTATCCTTCTTCCACCAATGCAAGGAGGGTGAACCTGACAGAGGAGGATATAAATTTTCTTAGTCACAAATTGAAAAATAAAAAGAAACAAAGAATTGATGGAGAAAAGCACATTGTGGCAGTATCAGATTCTAAAATAGTAAAAAAAAAGATATATTTGATGGTGAAAACCTCTCAGAGGTGCCAAAAGATGAGATTCTTGATATCCTCCCTGAGAACTTTCAAGAAATAAATTTAGTACTAATAGATCCAACACAACCAGTTAATTTGGGAACAATAGAAGCTCCTCAATTTGTTCACCTAGCGCAATCATTATCAAAAGAAGGAAAGATACAGTTTACTAAATTCTTCAAAGAGAAGAAGATCAACTTTGCATGGTCTTATACTGATATGCCTGGACTAGAGCCTGAGTTAATAATGCATCACTTATCTATAGCTCCTGGAATTAAACCTGTCAAAAAAAACTAAGAAAGATGCACCCACATGTGGCATTATTGATCAAAGTGGATCTGGAAAAACTCTTAAAGGTTGGATTCATAAGATTCATCACTTATGTGGTATGGATTTCTAATGTGGTACTAGTTTCTAAAATAGATAAGTCTATCAGGATTTTCACAGACTTTACGGACTTAAACAAATATTGTCCTAAAGATGATTTCCCTCTACCAAATATTGATATGATTATAGATATCATAGTAGGATATCAAATGTATTCATTCATGGATGGATTCTCAGGTCATAACCAAATAAAAATTGTTCCCAAGGACTAGGAAAAGACAACATTTACATGCGCATGGGGAACACTTGGCTGGATTGTCATGGAATTTGGGCTAAAAAATGTTGGAGCTACATATCAATGAGCTATGATGATAATTTTCCATGACATGATACACAAAAACATGGAGGACTATGTGGATGATACATTAGCCAATTCAAAGATAAGAACCACTCACATTGAATACTTGAGGAAGATACTAGATCTAATGGAGCAATTTCAACTGAGACTCAATCCAAATAAATGTGCATCTGGAGTTCAATTAGGGAAACTCTTAGGTTTTATTGTATCAACTAAAAGAATTGAGGTGGACCCCGAAAAGGTAAAAGAAACAATGGAAATGTCACCTCCTCACAATATCTTTCAATTCAGGATGCCTCAAGGAAGACTTCACTCCATCAAGAGATTCATGTCCCAACTAGTAGATAGAGAACAACCTTTCACAAAATTGCTACATAAAGGTTTTAATTTCAAATGGGATCAGTATTGTGAAAATAATTTTAAAGAATTAAAAGTCTATCTATCTAATCCTCCTATCCTTATGGCACCTATTCATAGAAAACCATTTCTACTCTATATCTCAGCTATGGCTACATCGCTTGGAGTATTGTTATCCCAAGAGGATGACAACAAAAAGGAAAGGGCGATTTATTATATCAGCAGGACCTTGGTGTCTTATGAGCTCAACTATAGTATCATTGAAAAATCTTGCTTGGTAGTTGTTTTTGCATCCCATAAGTTGAGACACTACATGATTTTTCATACAATGAAAATCATCACAAAAATTGACCCTCTCAAATACCTTTTGAGTACAACAACATTGACAGGAAGACTAGAAAAATGGGTCTTGATACTAAGTGAACTTGATATCAAGTATATAGACAGAAGGGATATCAAAGGAGAAGTGCTAGTAGATCAACTAGTTGATTCACCATTGCAAGATGATGCACCTTTGATCATAGAATTTCCAGATGAGACAATCATGCACTTAACAAAATATCCTTGGAAGATTTATTTTGATGGTTATTTTACACAACAAGGATATGGAGCAAGGGTACTATTTATCACTCCTCAAGGCTACAAGATACCTAAGGCATATAAACTAATGTTTCCATGCACTAATAACATCTCATAATATGAAGAATTGGTGAACAGGCTCAAGCTAGCTATGAAATGGAAAATCATAGAGTTACATGTGTATGGTGACTCTCAACTCATTATCAACCAATTGAATGGTGACTATTAGAAAAAAAAGATGAGAAGCTAATGCCTTATAAACAGATGGTGGAATATTTGAAAAAATACTTTGTTTTCATCACATTCTAACAAATTCCAAGAACAGAAAACAATGTTGCAGATGATATGGCAATGCTAGCATCCATGTTACAACATGAGGAACACCAATTCTACTATGAATTCTTGGTGGAAGATTTATCCTTTCCAGTCTTTGATACACTAGAATCTAAAATTATTTCTGCCTTAAACAGCCAAGACCAATCCTGATATGTCAAAATAATTTCCTATCTTACTAATCAAACCTTACCTAATGGCCTATCTAGGAATGAAAAATTAGCTTTAATTAGGACAACATCATATTATGTCCTTATTACTACTAACTTATATAGATGAGTTCTTTATGCAACACTTCTTAGGTGTTTAGAACCAGAAGAGTTTGACCATGCATAAAAAGAGGTTCATGAAGGTTTATGTGGATCACACTTGAATGGATTTGCATTGGCTAAGAAACTTTTAAGAGTTGGATACTATTGGCCTACAATGGAAAAATATGTTGTGCAATTTTCTAAAACATGTCACAAATGTCAAACACATGGAAACCTTATCCATGCTCCAGCTAGAGAACTCATACCTTTTACAACACATTGGCCATTTCAGAAATGGGCCTTTGATCTTGTTGGACAGATTTATCCTAACTCTTCAAGTGGACACAAATTCATCATCACGGCCATTAGGTATTTCAATAATTGGGTCAAGGCAGTGTCGCTGATCAAAGCCAGTGGAAAATAGGTGTCTATGTTCTTCTTGAACTACATTATTTGTTGGTATGGGATACCCTCTTCTATTGTAATAGACAATGGGGGGCAGTTCAAGAACAAAGATATTGAGGACCTTTGTACATAGTTCTACATCACTCAGCATTGTTCTTCAAACTATTATCCTAAAGGTAATGGACAAGATGAGGCTTCAAACAAGATCATCTTGAAAATCTTACAAAGAACTGTGAGTAAGTCTGGTAGAGACTGGCACTTACAATTAAATCCAACACTATGGGCTTATAAAACAAGTATCCAAACACCAATAGGAGCCATGACATTTGCTCTAGTCTATGGTGCAGAAGTTGTGCTACCAATTGAACTAGAAATTCCTTCTTTGCGAGTATCTCTCCAAGGTCTTGTCACATATGAACAATACCGCATTGATAGGGTTCAAGCACTAGAACTACTAGATGAGCATAGACAACAAGTGTTCGATCATCTCAAGGTGTACTAGAAAATAATGTCAAAAGAGTACAACAAGAAAGTAAATCCATGAAAATTTCAAGTGGGGGATCTCGTTCTAAGAGAGAATCCTAAAAATAAGCCAAATAGAGAACAAAAAGGCAAGTTTGAACCCAACTGGCTAGGGCCTTTTGTTATAAAAGCCACTTTTGGGACAAGAGCTTATCAGTTAGCTACACCTGAAGGATATTTCCTTCTTGATGCCATCAATACCCTACACTTGAAGCAGTTCTAAACTTGAAATATGATTGAAGGGCCTATACAGTGGAAATGATTCTCAAAAAATACCCCAAAAAAATCAAAAATTGATCCTGAGGAAAGCCAAAAATAGTGGAAAAAGTCCTAAAAAAAGGTATTCTTGGTGAAAAATTGGCAAACAAGCACCTTGATACTAACAAAAAAAGAGAAAAAGAAAAAATTACAAAAAATTGAAAAATAGAAAAAGTGCCTTGGTGAAAACCTGACAAATAGACGTCTTGGTAGCAAAAATAAAAAGATTTTTTGAGTGGTGAAAACCTGGCAAACAGGTGTCACTTTTACTTCGTGCTCCATCTATAATTGTAGTGATGACACTAATCCTTTACGATCACACCTTTGCTATCGGTTGAATCTGAATTCCTCACAAATGTCTTATCCTTGCCTCATATTTCTCTGCATTTGTGTCTTAGGGATAGTCATTCTGCATTGGGGGCATCTCTGCAAACATGTTCGGTCAGCATTTGCTAGGTTTTCCTAGCTCCTTATCTAGGAAGGTTTTCCACTACAAACAATATTTCTTAATACTTGAATCAAAATGTCACTATCACAAACAAAGGTGTTTCTTAAACACTGCCTACCTGTAACAGACATCATACTAGTGTTTCTCAATACTTTAATCAGATAGTGTGTAAGTTCCTTTTCTTGCTGACATAAAAATAATCTCAAAGAGCTTTCTCTATTTATCCCAGACACTGACCAAGCAAGATACAGAATGATAGAAACAACATTTTTAAACCCTCTACACTTTGAGCTCCATAAACTCGGGTGGGAATACCCTTCCAACTCAGAATAATCAAATGACTAAATTATCCTAGTAGAACATGAATGGAATTATAGGGATTGACCATTGTAACATTTATTGGAAAAATCTAACATAAAGTTAAAGATCAATTTTGATAATGATAGTCACTTAATTCAGTGGAAAATAGACCAGTGCTTAAATCCTAGGGCATGGAGTCACTTCTGAATAACTTTAACCAATCTATTCATGAACAAAATTTAAAACAACTACAGAATCTGACATAAACATAGGTATACCTTATATATCTATCCTCACACATATAAAAAATTAATTCATCAAATTTATTATAGACTCTGAATCTCACTGAAAATAATCCTAAGGCAATTTTAATCTTTCCTTGAAAGAACCCTAAAACTATTTCAAAATCTGCCTAACAAATGTATAAATTGAACAATCCTTGAGCATTCAATTTATATAAAATTCAAAAAACCACAATGAAGATAAAATACTCATCATATGTTTCAGAAACTATTGATGGATTTCATTTTTATTCATAATCAAAATTGTTAATACATTCAACAGTAATTTTGTAACCCTAAAAATGTATTGGTCTTAAACCAGAGTTTGTACATTTAAACTTGTACTTCCAAATGAAAAATGGATATCTTTTTCCTAGTAGTCTTGGAATCCTTTTATAACTAAGGATGCAACAAGCTGTAGACTACATGGGAAAGATTTACAAAATCTTTTTCAACAATAATTTTTCATTTAACATAAAAACAAAAGTTGTAACAGAAAATAGGTGGCAAAAGTTGGCGAGGTCTGAACAAGGTTTGTTGTTGCAGTTTGACAATATCTGCTTCATTCTTTTAGCTTCACTTCCCACCTGTTTACCTCTTTGGCTATGGGCCAATCAAAGGTCTTTTCTTGTTCCAGCATGGCAACAGCCTCTGTCCACCTGGCATCAATGGTTGTTCTGGCCTCTGGAACAAACTTTGCCATATCTCTCTCAACCTTTAAGAGCTTGTCAATCAATTCATTGCAATATTCAGCATTTACATCCTTCTCTAGGCATTGCTTCATCTCCTCATTTTTAAAAATCCCATCAAATCCATCTATCCAATCAGATTGTGGCTTTAGAATGCCAGCTTCATCATATATCTTTGGGATTCGAGGAGGGCACTGGTCACCAAATAGTTGCAATTTACTATTTATCAAGTCAGCCTTGCCATTGAAGAAACCATATGTATCATTTACCTCATTGATTATTTCAATGGTATCTATGATTTTATCAGGAAAATCATCACTATATAACATGGTTTTTTTTAGTTTATCCATCAGCCTATCTCTTCCTAACCAAGTCTTGAATGTGGGCTCCAAGAATGTCATAGCTTCATAAGCTACCCTTGATGCTTCTTCCAATGACCCATACAGTGTATATATTATATCATTCTTCTTCTTCAAAACATCAATTCGATGTTGAAGTATGGCTAAAATGATAGACATGATATTTATGCTTTGTCCTTGTGACAATTCCTTGGAATGGCCTTTTTCCATTACTGAATCTTTTTTTGTCTCAGTGGCAGCATCTGTCTCAATTCTTGATATTTCCTAAGGGGCTGGAGCTTTCTCTTTCTTACTCTCCACTAATTCCTCCTTTAATTTTGCAATTTGTTCCTCTAAAGTGTGATTGTGAATAACAGTTTCCTCATGCTTCTTTGCCAATGCCATCATCTGGCCAAAAGTTGTTTCATACCTTTTTGAAAAATCATCAACCTTTGCCAGGTTCATGAATGATACTTGAGTTGTCAATTGAGCTATCTCAGTGTCTGTAGTGTTTTGTAGATTCCAAATCATCCTATCTGCTCTTTTTTCCTCTCTTATGGTCATGACTAGAGGCTTTTGTGTAGCAGGGGCCAATGACCAAATAGCTAAAGTCTTAGATTTAGGATCAAACCCTGGTCCTTTCAATACCTCATCAATTTCAAAATCTATTTTCATTAGGGGGTCTTCTTGCCTCTTGATTTGGTCAATGATGAAAGTGGACTGTAAGTCCCAATCTGGCATTAACAACACCCCACTATTCTGCACCAACAGTCTTTCTTGATCCACAGTAATCAGCTCACTCTCAGGATCATAATCCTAGAGTGTCTTCACAATTTCCTCATTCTTGTCTTCCTGACCTTCTCCTATGATCATGTTCTTCCTTAGATCCTTCTACTTCATTTTGATCAAGAAGCTCTTGAATTCATCAGATTTTATGAATTCATCATCTTTCATGAATTCACTTGCCATCATTACTCTCTCATCAGTTTCTCTGAATAATACCATTTGATTATCCCCTTGACCTTCAACCCAGGATTCCTTTTGCATTTGTCTTTTGAGCCTCCTGAAATATTTTCCATGCTCTGTTATTATAGCTTTGGCCATCTTCTTTCTATCTTGCCTCTTCTTGTGCTTTGTTCTTTGTTTTTTATTGGGCAGCTCTCTGGCAGAAGTAGCTTCTTCACCCACCTCTTCTTCCTCTTGGTGAAGTTCTTCCTTTTTTTCTTTTTGCTCCTATTTTTTTTCTTGATTCTCCTAATCATGCAATGCAACAGGATTTGGGGATCCCTAGGATTGTGCATCTTTGGCACTGAATTGTGGTACTTGTGTCATTAATGTATCATAAGAATTGAGAGTCTCCTCCATTCTCTGTAGATATAAGAGGTCAGGGAAAAAACCAAAAAAATTCTTATCTGATTCTTTCCAGTCAGCTTTTGCCTTGAGAATATTGTTCCACTTCCTTCTTCTTTCCTAGACTTCATGCCTATCCAGTTTATTTCTCACCGATCGTAGATAAAAGGCAAAAGATAAGACATTTTCTTTGGCCTTGTTATCGATTAGAAGATCTTATTTGCATGAATAGAATTTGGTGGAATACCAATAATGGTAGTCAATCTGTTATGTTGAGGGTATGCATGTATCCAAAAATAGCTCATTGGGAACATCAATTCTATGGGAGGGCCCTTATAATAGTAGGGCTATGGAACCCTATCTCGATAAATTGTGGTCTATTTTGTTCATTTATATATATAGGGGGCCCCCTCAAATTGCTAGCTAGAAGGTCAGGTTATCCCTTATCTAGCTCAGGTAAGGTCAACCCTGTCAGGTCCTGCCCTTCTTTGGTCGAGTAACTAAAAGTTTCTTTGGGTTGTTACTTATAGAATTTGTTCCAAATCTAGTCAGTGATACAATGCCAGTTGGAGATTGATCGGGCAGATTATGGGCCTTCTAAAAAGTAGGGTGCAACTATAAAATGGTAGGGGCCTACCCCCTACTATTTCCTATTATTTTTTTATTGTCTGCCTGGCCCTTTCCCCCCCAAATAGTTCCTTTTTTTCTATAGTCGGGCATTTTATTGTAGCCTTTTTGTCTATAGTCGGCAGATTATTGGCCATGTCTTCATCGTCTAGTGGCTCATGATCTCTAATTTTTTGCCAAGGGGTCATAGATTTTAGGGCTATCTTCACAAACTGTTCTAGATCATAGAATCTAGCAATTGCTAGAGACATTCTATATTGCTTTAGGAAATTATTGATCAAGTCAAAAACTCTCTTCCCAATAGAGAAATCACAACCAAACCATAATCTGGGGATAAAAGTACCCTTTTTATGCCCTTCTAAAAACTCTTTGTCAACCCAAGTAATCTACCAAACAAACTCTAAGAAAGAAACTCTAATGGGTACAAACTTAGGGAGAATATGAGGTGGTTGTGTACAACCATATACCCTTATGATAGTAATATGATCAAAGAAGAAGAAATCACCCAAGTTGTGAGTAATTGGCCAATTTGGAACAAATTGCCAAGGTCTTAAGACTCTTCTGACCTCATTTGGAAATATCTGCATATCGGTTCCTAGTAGATTAAAAATTAGATCCACAATCCAATTACAAAAGCATACAAAAGATGAATTCACTGATGAACTGTCCCATACATGTGTCCATCTTTGGATTGGTACGTTGACACAATATTCTGAAACAAACAATTCATGCTCTTTGTCCATGGATTCCATGTTAAAATATAGAATCATACACATTAAATGGGAATAATGCTTAAAAGTTGGTACAGGGGCATCCGACTGTATCTCTACCAATGCAGCATGTATAGCCTCAACTATGTATACCACATAATCATAATCAGTGTTGACCTCTGGGTGCTAGATATTCATGGCCATTATGAGCACATCCTGGGGTACTGTTGAATCTCCATCAAAACCTAATACTCTAGTTAGGCCATATACTATGCATTTTATATACTGATGAAAAAGGGATAAGTCAAAAGGTGGTTTGAGGTTATCTGGGACTTTCACTAATTCCTATCCACCCTGAGCATATATCTGGGCATATCAAACTTTTTGATTAATTTCTCCCTTTTCTTATCATCCACCTAAATTTTCTCCAGCTCAATCTCTGTGCACAATGCACCAGTGATCCCAAAGACCTCTGCTAATGATCTCATGTCTATGGATACTAAGGTCTCTTTGTTTTTCTTTCTGATCACCCTAGCTATTGGGAAATAATTCTTAGCAAGTTCCTTGATTAACCCTATATCCACATATATATAAGGCACAATCAACTTTGCCATATTTAACTCCTAGGGATTGCAAATAGGCACTGGTGTAATCCTATTATTCCAAAAATAATGGAACAGAGTATTACCAGAGAAATTTGGAGTGACTGGGTTTCTGCATTGACACCATATGTCTCTCCATTCATCCCAGTTAGCACTATTTGCATTTGATGTCCCAGGCAGCAAATCAAAAAATTTCCTCTATGTATTTCTTCACTACAACCTTCTTCTTTTCAGACCCCTGTAATGCAATACTATTGGTAGCTTGACTCATCTTTCCTTTTCAAATTTCTATCTCAGAAAAACAAGCTCTATTGATTTCACAACAAAAATCTTCAAAGCGCAAATGAGAGTTGTATAGAATCAAGCTCAATCATTCATCTTTATAGCCATCAAATTGGCGGCTTGTCCACTTGAATGTCAAATTATCGCACTTGCAGTGTCATGCAATCATCTCTCTGTAACTAATGCTGGCATTAATTCACACTGTTTGATCCCTGCTGGAAAAGAGTACTCACTTTTCTCTTTTTTTCCTTTGTAAGCTGTAAAATGAGCCACCTGCCAATTTGTCACCAACCTATTGTACCTTGCTTATATTCAAAATTTTCCTTGCAAGTGAGCGACAATACTTTTCTTTCTAACCAGTCACGCACTCGTGACCTATTTTTTCTTTGGTTCATATGCTTTGCAACTAGGCGATGCCCTAACTAGCAACCTCATCATTTGATAGTCGCGCACTCGTTATCTCTTTATGCTTTATATTTTTACCTGAGCGAGTGAGCGGTGTTACTTTTCTTTTTATCAGTCGCAAGCTCGCCACTCAAAACTTTACTTTCTTTGACACCTCGTGAGTGAGCGATATAATCTTTATTACTCAATCACTTCTTAGTCACAAACTCGCTGACCTTTAACTTATCATGCTTTGCACTTGAGCGAGTGAGCGGTTCTTCAAAACAATCATACATTATTTTGTGGTCGTACAGTCACTATGGCTTTCTAATTTATCTTTATACCTCTGCAGGTGAGCGATGACTATTTTCATTATGCATTTTTACTTAGTCTCTCACTCACGCTGCAAAATATTTCAATTCATAAGCATTAGCGAGTGAGCGATGACCTTTTTCCACCATAGTCGCATACTCGCTACTGAGATTTCACATTATGAAAGTGTTAGAATAATCATTAGTTTGCTTATTAATTAAATCATGTTGATTTAATTAATTAATTTATTACTCTTTAGTGCTTAAGCTTTCTCTTACGTGCATTAATAATTAATTCTTTTATTAATTATTAATGTGCAACCTAGCTTTTTTAGGCTTTAGGGTTTTGTTCACCTTTATAGGTTGAACCTTGTAATTCTTTTTTCATTATTTCAGATTATAATTTTTCTCTCACATTTTGAGTAAATTCTGAGTTCTGCTTTTTCCTCCTTTTGCTTCTCTCTTGTAACAGGTTATTTGCATGCAGGTATTCTTGGCATTCTGTGGATTTGTATTTCTCAAATCCTACATGGTATCAGATCCACACTGCTGCTGCCTGGTCTGGGGTTTGTGAAGCTGTGATTCGAGGGAAAAAACCTTAGCTTTTCTGGGGTTTCTTCTTCATTCTGGAAGAGACACTTTTTTCTGGAGCACTTTGAGCTAAAACGGACACCACCATCGCGCTCAAAAGGCCTGGGAGAGTTAATTTTTATATAAATTTTATCATTTTTGGCCACAGTAGCCTCTGGGAAAAATTTTCTCTCTCCCAAGTCGTACGGCTCAAATTTTGAGGTGAAAAACGTTCAAAAAAATTCAAAAACAAAAAATTAGAAAAAAAAAACAAATTTTGTTTTTTTTACAAAGTGTTTTTCAAAAAAATAAAAAAATATACCTTTTTCTAAAGTTTCTAAAAAGCTTTTGTAAAGTTTTTTTTAAAAAAACTTTGAAAGAAAAGGTGCGTACCTTTTGGAAAGGTACAATGTGTAGAATGTGCAGGCATGATGTCATCATTTGCAGGTCAAAATTTTGGCTTAAAATTGACGTCCACGAAACCGTCACACAGTTTTGACACTTCTTCAAAAAAGGCAGCCTTCAGTGTTTTGGCCATATCT
>MU224050.1:3314723-3345225 GCA_018584345.1 Thuja plicata | reverse complement strand
TTTTGGATTCTACATCAGGCATCTACCATTGTGACAGGAGTTTCTTCATTTTGGGGGGACTTTGGTGTCTCATCCCTCTCTCATGGGGGGCTAGTTGTACTTATGGTCTTGAGAGAGTCTCTTGAGCCATTTATTTTTTGCTTTTTTCTATCTCTTTTTGGAGAGGGGTTTTTCCCACTGGGTTTTCTTCTTTGTCTCCGGTTTACAGAGATTTCCTTGTATTGGGTACTTGATCAGGCCTTGTTGCCGGGACCCATTTCCTACTTTCATAGTTGTGCTAGGTTAGCTTACCCCCTGCGCTTAGCTTAAGGGGGGGTGTTAGAGTAATCATTAGTTTTCTTATTAATTAAATCATGTTGATTTAATTAATTAAGTTATTACTCTTTAGTGCTTAAGCTTTCTCTTAGGTGCATTAATAATTAATTCTTTTATAAATTATTAATGTGCAACCTAGATTTTTTAGGCTTTAGGGTTTCGTTCACCTTTATAGGTTGAACCTTGTAATTCTTGTTTCATTAATTCAGATTATAATTTTTCTCTCACATTTTGAGTAAATTCTGAGTTCTGCTTTTTCCTCCTTTTGCTTCTCTTGTAACAGGTTATTTGCATGCAGGTATTCTTGGCATTCTGTGGATTTGTATTTCTCAAATCCTACAGAAAGAATCCTTCACGACTGAGTGAGTGCATTTCAATCTTCCTCATCGCGCACTCATAGGCTTCAAAACTTAACCAGCACACTGTCTGCAAGTGAGTGATAGCCAACATGCTTTCTTAATCACACACCCGCTAGGGTTTTCTCATTTGACTTTATTCATGGGAAAGTGGGCAATGGCCTCTTGTCTTTCTTTCATCGTGCAGTCGCGAGCTTATCATTTGAAACTGTTAACCATTGGCAAGTGAGCGAGAACAAAACTTATCATTTAGTCGTGCACTTTTGCACTTTAAAAACATTGAGTACTTCCTGTGAGACTGAGCGACAGGGACCATTTAATGATCAAAACATACTGTATTGCGTACTCACACTACACAAAATACAAAAGTTAAGACTTGCACAAGTGAGCAGTACTATAATATGATTTCCTCACGCACTCGCAGGTTCAAATGATATGCATAATAACCTAGCCTAAGTGAGCGACTAGACCTTTCCTTTTACATCACTTTCTCAATCGTGAACCATAAAGTGAAAGACCTAAGACCACCACGACTGTGTGATACATGAAAACTTGACTCATCACTGACTCGTTGAACCTTTTAACATAGAACTTGATCCCTTGCGAGTGAGCGACATACAAAACACTTCCAACTTGCTCAGTCACACTCTAATAGCCTGACTTCAAAAATATATCGTGACTACGTGATTAACACAAATTAATGACCAATTCGCTCACTTGCACACCTACTTGACTAAACAAGACATGATCGTGACTGCGCGATACACTAAAAAAAAACTCATCGCTCACTCATGCATCTAAGAAGACACTTTAAAAGATCATCGTGGGTGTGCGACTAAAGCCTAAAACAAGGTAATTTGAAGACTTAACCATAAATTTGATTTTTGACATGAAAAGACATGGATTTCAAATCAAATGACGTGGGAAAAATTGCCAAAGCATGGAAATTTGAAAATTTTGATATGTAGTGCTAACAATGGCTCCGACTGGGGAAATTTAATTACAAAATTGACACTAGAAGCCAAAACTCTAGGAGACATACCACAAATCAAAACAAAACTATACATACACACACAAAAACCACACTAAAGCAGGGAAATCTAATCTAATGTGCATGGAAACTAGAACTTTATGAGAAATAATGCTTCAGGAATTGTCCATGCAATGCAATTTCTGTATCTCATCATTAGGGTCTTCCAGAAAATAAGAATCTTGGCCACAAAATTCCTAGACTACAAAGGGACCCATCCATAGTGATTCAAATTTACCATGTTTTCCCTTTTCTCCTTTTCTAGCATTCCACTATAGCACCATATCATTTATCTAAAATTTTCTTTCAGTTGCTCTTTTGTCAAATAGTTACTTGGATTGTTGTTGGAGTTTCATGTTTCTTTTGTGTGCCTCCACTCTTATTTCTTCTAGTTCCACCAATTGGTCCATCCTCTCCATCATGGGTTCTTATTCTTCGAACTCTTCTTCTTGGAGAAATTTGTACACAGGTAACAAATTATTTAAAGGCAATCTTGCCTGAGTTCCATAAACCATTTCAAAAGGGGACACCCCTATTGCTCTTTTCACTATTACCCTGTCAGCCCAAAGGGCTAACCTCAGTTTTGAATGCCAAGACTTTTAATTTTTCTCCAAAATCCTCTTAATGATTTTCATGATGCTTTTGTTGTTGGACTCAGCTTGTCCATTTGCTTGAGGATGATATGGTGAGGAATAAGATACAACAATGCCATAGTTTTCATAGAAATCCTTAAACTCCTCAGCCCTAAAACACATGGCATTGTCCATGATTAACTTAGTGGGAACACCAAATTTTGTCAGAATATTATCCATCAAGAAATCCATTACTACCTTACTAGTGGCCCTTTTTGATGGAATTGTCTCTATCCATTTTGTGAAATAGTCTATAGCCACAAGAATCCAACTATGGCCTCCACTAGATTTTTTTGTAAATTCACCAATAAAATAAAGACCCCATTGGGTAAAAGGTGCTTCAAAAGTCAGGGGATTTAGAGGCAAAGTTCCTAAAAATTTCATCTTAGAAGAAAACCTTTGACAAGGTTCACACCTTTGTACAAACATCTGAGTATCTTTGAAAATACATGGCCAATAGAATCTGGCTCTGATTATTTTGTGAGTTGTGGTCTTGGTAGAATAATGCCCCCACATACACCACTATGCATTTCACTCAAAACTGTTTCAAATTGCAATTTATCCAGATAGAGCAACAAAAATCCATCCCTATTCTTCCAAAATAAATCACCTTGTACCAAGACATACCTTTGAGCCTACAACTTTAGAGTCCTTTTTTTTATTATCCGACATATATTCTGGACATTTACCATTTTTCAGAAAAAATACTACAATAGTATACCATGGCTGCAATTCTATACTAGTCAAATTCATGTTTACAATTTGTACATCATTGACTTGAGCCAACTCCATGTTTGTGCCAGTCATTAGCTTTTCCAAACCCAATCCCCTTACCAATTTGGTAACTTGAATTTCCAGGTTAAATTCTTGGATGCGGTTGATCCATCTACACCTTTTCTAGTAACTTCAGACTGAGACAATATATCTTTTACTGTAGCATGTGGCACATAAGCAATTATCTTTGCACAAACTAAATAAGGTCTAAAAACCTTGACTATCTTGACCAATGCATATGCTTTCTTCTCCATTGTCTCATAATTAAGTTTTGCTTCTTGTAAAGAGTTACTGAATAATGCTATGGGATGATCAAAACCTTCATCATCCTTCTGCAAAAGCACTGCAGCAAGTGTATGGAATGAAGAAAAATAAAATATAGAAAAAGGCTTTTCATAATTTGGAGATCTTAATACAGGCACTTGTTGAATAGCTATCTTTATCTCATCAAAGGTTGACTGAGCATCCTTATCACATTCAAATTTAGCATTTTTCTTTAATAATTTAACAATGGGCTTTACTATCTCAGCAAATTTTGCTATGAATCTCCTCACAAAATTTACTTTCCTAAGGAAAGACTAAACACCTTTGATATTTTTTGGGGGCCAGAGCTTGTTAATAGCTTCCACCCTTTCAGGATCAATCTTGACACCTTCTTTGGACACTATATGCCCCAATAATTTACCTTTTGTCAAAGCAAAGTGACACTTCTTTGGATTTAAGGAAATCCCATACTCCAAGGCTTTAGTAAAAATCTTTTCCAAGTGCTTACAATGATCCTAGGCCTTTTGGGAATATGCAGTTAGATCATCTTGATACACCACCATAATTATATTTACAAACTCCTTAAAAGCCACATCCATGGCTCTTTGGAAAGTAGCCCCTGCATTTCTCAGGACAAATGGCATTATCACATATACATATGTACCCCATGGGGTAGTAAAAGTTGTCTTGAATTGTTCAGATTCTTGGACCAACACCTGGTTATAACCAGCAAACCATCCATCATAGATAAAAGCTCACAACCAGTTAATCTTTGTAACATTGCCTCCATGTTTGGCAAAGAATAATTATCTTTTAATGAGGCTACATTAAGGTTCCTAAAATCAACACATATCCTGATGTCTCCATTTTTGTTTCTGACTGGGACTAAATTAGACACCCAAGAAGAATGTCTGATTGGTTTTATTATCCCAGCCTCTCTGGATTTTGTCAATTCTTGTTGCATTTTGGGGGCCAGCAAAGGATTGATTAGCCTTTGTTTTTGTCTAAAAGGCTTAATATCATATTTTAATGGGATTTCATGTTGAAAGAGATCTTACCTATAAGCCTTAAGGTCTTCATAAGACCAAGCAAAAACATGCTTGAATCTTTTTAGAAAGCTAATCAAATTTGTCCTCACATGAGGAGCCAATTTCTTTCCAATATATACAATCCTAAGATCACACTTTGATCCCAAGTTTACCTCCTTAAATTCATCTAACTTGACTGTAGATTTTTGGCACATATGAATATCATTGTCAGTAAACAATCCCTCCAATTGAGTTATTCCTTTAGGGATTTCATTTGTTTGTAACTGCAGAATTTCATTGCCAAATATAGTTTCTTTCCCATCAATAATTTCTATCAAATTATTACAGTCAATGATTTTCCCTTCATAATTATCCACACATTGAATGAAATTAAGAATATCCTCATCACTTTCAAAGACTTTCCAATTGTATACATTATCAAGAATGGCAGGCCTGGTTTTGGATTCCATAATAGATACTCCTGCTAGTGTTAGATCATCATTTTTCAAGGCCATATTGGCCAAAAAATCTGCCATGATATTCTTAGATCTCTCTATCCAATCAATAGAAAATGCATCAAATAATTCAATTATATCCCATAAAGCATGCTTATATTGTTTTAGCCTATCATTTTTAGCAGCATATCTTGATCTAATTTGGGATATAGCTAGCTCTGAATCACCAAAAACTCTTAATAACTTAATGCCATACTTGATTTCTATTTCTAGTCCCAGTAACAATGCCTCATACTCAGCTGTATTGTTTTTACATTGAAATGATAGCAGAAATGAGTATTTGAAAGTGATACCTGATGGAGAGACAAATAGTACACCAGCTCCTGACCCTTCTCTAGAGCATGCTCCATCAAAATACATCTGCCACAGTCCAAGCTTTTGCATTTCTAGTTCTTCCACTATGGGATCTATGTTTTTCAACTGTGGTTGAATCTTTTCAACCTTGAAATTATGCATATCTACATCCACAAAGAAATTCAGCATGTTTGGTTCAATTTTTTCAACATAAATAGGAGATCTGGGCTCCCTCAATAGTTTTGCTTCTTTCCCATTTACAGAAATAGTAGTGAAAGACAAATCCAATTGTACATGTCCTCCAATGGCTGCAACACACTGTCTTGATAAAAGCATGCCATAATGGGGTGGTGAATCCACAACCACAACATCTATTTTAAAAGTGATCTCAGGGTAGGCAGCAAGTTTCACCTCTAATCCTTGTAAAGTTCCTACTAAAGGTACTTCCCTGTTGTCCATGGCATAACATTTATCATAAGTAGTGTCCACATTTAAACCCAATTGCTTCATTATAGTGTAATTCATCACATTAGCAGCATCCCCTAAATCCATCATACAATTTTTTAATAGCATATTATTTGTGAGAAGTGTTACATAAAAAGGATCAATCTAGTCTGGCTCTTGGACAATTATATTTCCTAGACATATTGGGATTCCACCCTTTTCTTCATGCTCACCTTTCAATTCATCATTCAAATCAGCCTTATCATGCATACCAGGAAAATCAGATAACAATGAGAAGGCTGCTTCTCGGTGTTCTTTGATTTTAAACATCTCAAGAAAAGGGACAAAAACTTTCATATGAGATAAGGCTTGCTTCATGTTAAAAGATGGGAAACTCATGACATTTTCAGAAGATATTTTACCTTTGCTCTCCTTTAACTGTATTGTTTTTTGTTGATGAGTAGGGGTAGCTTTATTTTCTTTAACCAGAGTGTCCTTCAGTTCACCTTGTGTAGATTCCTCCCTTCTGACTTATGTGATAATAGGTAAATCAGGTTGTTCCCCGTCTTGATCAACCTCTCTATTCCTAAGATGATACGAACTTCTCACTTGTGTCACAACAGCAATAGTTAGAAATCTTATCTTCTCATCATTAGGCATTCCAAATTGAAAATGTTCTAATTTAGTGCTTGTATTATTTACTATGATTGGCATGTTTTCTTGTGGCTCTTCCTCTGAGCTACCATTTTCATTTTCAACAGTAAGTGCACACATGTTTATTGTAGGTTTTTTCTCACTATGGCTTTCTTGTGTTCCAATGTTTTCACTTTTCTCCACCATACCCTGAGCTACTGCACATTGATAAGGGGAATGAGACATATTACAAGCCATGCACTAAGGAGTGCTTTCCACATTATGTGCATTGTTGTTTTTCAATAGATCAGGGATGTCTTTGTCCTTAGGATTAGTTTGTTCTTCTAACATAGGTTTTCCATCCTTCTACTAAGTTTTATAGGGAAAATCTTGCAGCCTGTAAGGCTTATCTTGCCTTTGGTATTATGGCCTATTTTTTTGAAACCCCTTTTCATTCTTGTCTACCTTTTGCAGCAAGATCTTTCACTACACTTACCAATGTTTCCATCTTATCTTCTTCCTTGGGATTTTTATTGGACTATGTTTTTTACTCTTTCCAAAGTCTACTGTCATCCCATTTTCCAAGCTTGCCAAAAGCTCTTCTATTGCTTTCTATGTTTATGGCCAATTTATATGCATCTCTCATAGTCTGAGGATCTTTATCTCTGAGAAAATAAACAATCTTCCCATCTAAAGAATTACAGTAGATGGTAATGCATACATTTTCATCTAGTCTCAATACTTGGAACAACTTATACATAGCTTTTTGAAACCTAACATTGAATTCAGCAATGCCTTCATTAGCAAACTTTTCAAACTGTTGAATTCATTTAACATAAATCCAGAATTTATTTTGTCACCATACTATTCTTTGAAACTTCTAATAAATTCATCCCAAGAATAGATACTATGATCAGGCAACCCTCGGTACCAGTCTCTTGCATACTCAATTAGTGATTGCACAAACAATTTCATCACAACATCTTCATCTCCAATCTCATGATCATTCATTGTATCCGAAAAGACTTTTAGATGCTCTTCATAGGTTATGGCATTATTCCCATTGAATTTGGGAATCTTATCTCTGACCTCATTAGGAATGGGGTTTGGTTGACCAGGGATACCATCAAAAAATAGTTGCCTATATCACTCCAAATGAATAGGTCTTCTTTGAAAATTAGTGCCCATATTCTAGCCAATATTACCAATGCTCTGGCCAATGTCTACATTTTGGTGGCTAATATTTTTTTTAATTCCACTTACTCCTAACGGTGATGCAACTCCTTTAGCTACACCATATGTCTGGGTATTTGTATTAGCATTATTGGTCTAAATACTATAATTAAATACAGGCATAGTTTGACTAGCTACAGTAGTATTATTTGTTACATTGGGATTAGTCATGGAACTCAAGAAGGCAATCCTTCTTTTCATTTCTGCAGCAGCGGCTTCTATTTCTACTTTCTCCAATTCCTTACAATGTCATCTTTGGCCTTTTTGGCTCTTTCTAATTCCATATCCAGTGAGAACATATCTTGAGATATACCCTCTTCAATCTTAGGTTCAAAAAATTTAATTCCAGTGAGCTTTTGTTTTCCTTTATCAACATCTATTTGTGTAACATTAGTTGTTGATACATTTTGTGTAGGTATCTGATACTTAGGATGTTTTTGACTTTCATAATTAATGACTTGCCTCACCACAGGGCCAGTATTATTGGAATCATTTTTCTTAAGCAAGTGTTCTCTTTCTTGGCATTCTTTTCTCAGGGTATCTACATCTCCAAAAAATTCTTTATTCAAACCACGAAATCCCTCATTTGCACCCTAAGCTGCCAATTTTAGTTGAGCAACTTGCTTCTTCAAATTTTCTCTTTCAGTGATGGCATTTATAATTTGTTCCTCTCTAGCCTCATCATTCTTCTGCTTGATAAGCAAGAGTTCATCTAATTCCCTCTTCAAGAGGTCATTATCTCTAAGGACTCCCTCAATATTGAAAAACTGGAAGAATCATAGATATTCATCAGATTATCTCCCTTTTGGTCCTCAACCTGTTCATAAGGGATACCCTTGAAATGGGATGATGTGTCCCCCTTTTCTTGATATACATTCTTTGGTCTAGGGTTAAATATATCCTCAAAGTAACCAGTAGTGTCAGACTCAGGATTTAGAGGTTCATTTATTTCTTTCTCAAGAATAGTACCTAAGGACTGACCGGGGCCTACAGATCTAGGCTTCCAAGAGGTGTTATTATAAGATTTTCCCTTCCTAGAATGGTTCCTTCTAGAATTTTTTGAAACATCACTCTCTGATGTTGCTTGAGAGTGTTTTTTTGTGTTTGCTTTTGCATTCCTCATTTTGTCCAAAATGAAATCTCACACACTTGTTCTGTTAATGTTCCCCTTAGAAAAACTATAACCAATAACTCAGAGTCGCCACACAAAAATTTTAGGAATAAAATAATGAAAATTCACTTTGACAATGAGATTTGAGGATATGATTCAATAAAGTGCAGTACACAACTTGTGATTTCCAAAACTGGACTTCAAGGAATCTATATATATGAAATATTATCTTCAGACTAACCTTTCACGCATTCCTTGATAGAAGTCCCCAGTAGAGTCGCCATTTTCTGTTAGTTCCTTTTCTTGCTGACATAAAAATACTCTCAAAGAGCTTGCTCTATTTATCCCAGACACTGACCAAGCAAGATATAGAATGACAGAAATAGGGTTTTAAACCCTCTGCACTTTGAGCTCCATAAACTCAAGCAGGAATACCCTTCCAACTCAGAATAATCAAATCACTAAATTATCCTAGTAGAACACGAATGGAATTACAAGGATTGACCACTGTAAAATTTATTGGACAAATCTAACATAAAGGTAAAGATCAATTTTGATAATGATAGTCACTTAATTCAGTGGAAAATAGACCCGTGCTTAAATCCTAGGGCATGGAGTCACTTCTAAATAACTTTAACCAATCTGCTCATGAACAAAATTTAAAACAACTATAGATTCTGACATAAACATAGGTATACCTTATATATCTATCCTCACACATATAACAAATTAATTGATCAAATCATTACAAACCCTGAATCTCACTGAAAATAATCCTAAGGCAATTCTAATCTTTCCTTGAAAGAACCCTAAAACTATTTCAAAATTTGCCTAACATATGTATAAATTGAACATTCCTTGAGCATTCAATTTATAAAAAATTTAGAAAACCACAATGAATACAAAATACTCATCATATGTTTCAGAAACTATTGATGGATTTCATTTTGTATTCATAATCAAAATTGTTAATACATTCAATAGTAATTTCAGAACCCTAAAAATGTATTGGTCTTAAACTAGAGTTTGTACATTTAAACTTGTACTTCCAAATGAAAAATGGCTATCTTTTTCCCGGTAGTCTTGGAATCCTTTTATAACTAAGGATGCAACAAACTATGAACTACATGGGAAAGATTTACAAAATATTTTTCAACAACAATTTTGCAGTTGACATAAAAACAAAAGTTGTAACATAAAATAGGTCGCAAAAGTTGGCGAGGTCTGAACAAGGTTTGTTGTTGCAGTTTGACAATATCCACTTCATCCTTTTAGCTTTGCTTCCCACCTATTTACCTCTTTGGCGGTGGGCCAATCAAAGGTATTTTCTTGTTCCAGCTTGGCAATAGCCTTTGTCCACCTAGCATAAATGGTTGTTCTGGCCTCTGAAACAAACTTTGTCATATCTCTCTCAACCTTAAAGAGGTTGTCAATCAGTTCATTGCAATATTCAGCATTTACATCCTTCTCCAGGAACTGCTTCATCTCCTCATTTTTATATACCCCATCAAATCCATCTGTCCAATTATATTGTGGCTTCAGAATGCCAGCTTCATCATATATCTTTGGGATCAGGGGAGGGGGCTAGTCACCAAATAGTTGCAATTTACTATTTATCAATTCAGCCTTGCCATTGAAGAAATCATACGTATTATTTACCTCATTGATCATTTCAATGGTATCAGTGATTTTATCAGGAAAATCATCATTGTATAACATGGCTATTTTTATTTTATCCCTCAGTCTATCTCTTCCTGACCAAGTCTTGAATGTGGGCTCCAATAATGTCATAGCTTCAGCAGCTACCCTTGATGCTTCTTGCAGTAAGCCATACACTGTATATATTATATCACTCTTCTGCTTCAAAACATCAATTCGATGTTGAAGTATGGGTAAAATGATAGACATGATATTTATGCTTTGTCCTTGTGATAATTCCTTGGACTAGCCTTCTGTCATTGTTGAATCTTCTTTTGTCTCAATGGCAGCATCTATCTCAATTATTGATATTTCTTGAGGGGTTGGAGATTTCTCTTTCTTACTCTCCACTAATTCCTCCTTTAATTTTGCAATTTGTTCCACTAAGGTGTGATTTTGAATCATAGTTTCCTCATGCTTCTTTGCCAATGCCATCATCTGGCCAAAAGTTGTTTCATACCTTTTTGACAAATCATCAACCTTTTCCAAGTTAATGAATGACACTTGAGTCATCAACTAAACAATCTCAGTGTCTATAGTGTTTTGTAGATTCCAAATCATCCTGTCTACTCTTTTTTCCTCTCTTGTGGTCACGACTAGAGGCTTTTGTGTAGCAGGGGCCAATGACCAAATAGCTAAAGTCTTAGACTTAGGATCAAACCCTGATCCTTTCAATACCTAGTCAATTTAAAACTCTATTTTCATTAGGGGGTCTTCTTGCCTCCTGATTTGGTCAATGATGAAAGTGGACTGTAAGTCCCAATCTGGCATTAACAACACCCCACTATTATGCACCAACAGTCTTACTTGATCCACAGTAATCAGCTCACTCTCAGGATCATAATCCTAGAGTGTCTTCACAATTTCTTTGTTATTGTCTTCCTGACCTTCTCTTGTGATCAGGTTCTACCTTAGATCCTTCTACTTCATTTTGATCAAAAATCTCTTGACTTCATCATATTTTATGAATTCATCATCTTTCATGAAGTCACTTGCCATCATTAATCTCTCATCAGTTTCTCTGAATAATACTATTTCATTATCCCCTTGACCTTCAACCTGGGGTTCCTTTTGCATTTGTCTTTTGAGCCACCTGAAATATTTGCCATGCTCTTTTATTATAACCTTGGCCATCTTCTTCATATCCTGCCCCTTCTTGTGCTTTGTTTTTTGTTTTTTCTTAGGTGGCTCTCTAGTGGAAGTAGCTTCTTCACCCCCTCTTCTTTCTCTTGGTGAAGTTCTTCATGTTGTTCTTCTTGCTCCTATTTTTGTTCTTGATGCTCCTGATCATGCAATACAACAGGAATTGGGGATCCCTGGGATTGTGTAACTTTGGCACTGAATTGTGGTACTTGTGCCATTAATGTATCATAAGACTTGAGCATCTCCTCCATTCTCTGTAGATATGGGAGGTCAGGGAAAAAACTAGAAAAAGTCTTGTCTGATTCTTTCCAGTCATCTTCTTCCCTGAGAAGATTGTTCCACTTCCTTCTTCTTTCCTGGACTTCATGCCTATCCATTTTATTTCTCACAATGTCTTCATCGTCCAGTGGCTCATGATCTCTAATTTTTTTCCACGGGGTCATAGATTTTAGGGCTATCTTAACAAATTGTTCTGGATCACAGAAGCTAGCAATTGCTGGAGACATTCTATATTGCTTTAGGAAATTATTGATCAGGTCAAAAACTCTCTTCCCAATAGAGAAATCACAACCAACCCATAACCTAGGGAAAAATGTACCCTTTTTATGCCCTTCTAAAAACTCTTTGTCAACCCAAGTAATCTACCAAACAAACTCTAAGAAATAAACTCTAAGGGGTACAAACTTAGGGAGAATATGAGGTGGTTGTGTACAACCATATACCCTTATGATAGTAATATGATCAAAGAAGAAGAAATCACCCAAGTTGTGAGTAATTGGCCAATTTGGAACAAATTGACAAGGTCTTAAGACTCTTCTGACCTCATTTGGAAATCTCTGCCTATCGGTTCCTAGTAGATCAAAAATTGGATCCACAATCCAATTACAAAAGCATACAAAAGATGAATTCACTGATGAAATGTCCCATACCTATGTCCATCATTGGATTGGTGCATTGACACCATATTCTAAAATAAACAATTCAAGCTCTTTGTCCATGGATTC
Source organism: Thuja plicata (assembly GCA_018584345.1). Lineage (NCBI taxonomy): Eukaryota > Viridiplantae > Streptophyta > Pinopsida > Cupressales > Cupressaceae > Thuja > Thuja plicata. The sequence goes on along the minus strand of MU224050.1, from coordinate 3,332,751 downwards.
CCTGTTAAAATATAGAATCATACACATTAAATGGGAATATTGCTTAAAAGTTGGTACAGGGGCATCCGACTGTATCTCTACCAATGCAGCATGTATAGCCTCAACTATGTATCCCACATAATCATAATCAGTGTTGACCTCCGGGTGCTGGATATTCATGGCCATCATGAGCACATCCTGGGGTACTGTTGAATCTCCATCAAAACCTAATACTCTAATTAGGCCATATACTGTGCATTTTATATAGTGATGAAAAATGGATAAGTCAAAAGGTGCTTTGAGGTTATCTAGGACTTTCACTAAATTCCCATCTACCCTGGGCATATCAAACTTTTTGATTAATTTCTCCCTTTTCTTATCATCCACCTGAATTTTCTCGAGCTCAATCTCTGTGCACAATGCACCAGTAATCCCAAAGACCTCTACTACTGATCTCCTATCTATGGATACTAAGGTCTCTTCGTTTTTCTTTCTAATCACCCTAGCTATTGGGAAATAATTCTTAGCAAGATCCCTGTTTAACCCTATATCCACATATATATTAGGTACAATTAAATTTTCCATATTTAACTCCCAGGGATTGCAAATAGGCACTGGTTTAATCCTATTATTCCAAAAATAATGGAACAGAGTATTACCAGAGAAATTTGGAGTGACCGGGTTTCTACATTGACACCATCTCTCTCTCCATTCATCCCATTTAGCAATGTTTGCATTTGATGTCCCAGGCAGCAAATCAAAAAATTCCTCTATGTATTTCTTTGCTGCAACCTTCTTCTTTTCAGACCCCTGTGATGCAGCACTAGTGGTATCTTGACTCATCTTTCCTTTTCAAATTGCTATCTTAGAAAAAAAAGCTCTGTTGATTTCACAGCAAAAATCTTCAAAGAACAAATGAGATTTGTACAGAATCAAGCTCAATCATTCATCTTTATAGCCATCAAATTGGCATCTTGTCGACTTGAATGCCAAATTCTTGCACTTGCAGTGTCATGCAATCATCTCTCTATAACTAATGCTACCATTAATTCACACTATTTGATCCCTGCTGGAAAAGAGTACTCGCTTTTCTCTTTTTTGCCTTCGTAAGCTGTAAAATGAGCCACCTGTCAATTTGTCACCAACCCGCTGTACCTTTCTTATATTCAAAATTGTCCTTGCGAGTGAGTGACAAGACTTTTCTTTCTAAGCAGTCACGCACTCACGATCTATTTTTTCTTTGGTTCATATGCTTCGTGACTAGGCGATGACCTAACTGGAAACCTCATCATTTGATAGTCACACACTCGCTGTCTCTTTATGCTTTGTATTTTTACCTGAGTGAGTGAGCGGTATTACTTTTCTTTTTATCATTCGCAGGCTCGCCACTCAAAACTTTACTTTCTTTGACACCTTGTGAGTGAGCGATATAATCTTTATTACTCAATCACTTCTCAGTCGCACACTCGTTGACCTTTAACTTATCATACTTTGCACTTTAGCAAGTGAGTGGTTCTTCAAAACAATCATACATTATTTTTTGGTCGTACAGTCGCTATGGCTTTCTGATTTGTCTTTATACCTCTGCGGGTGAGTGATGACTATTTTCATTATGCACTTTTACTTAGTCACTCACTCGTGCTGCAAAATATTTTAGTTCATAAGCATTAGCGAGTGAGCGATGACCTTTTTCCACCATAGTCGCATACTCGCTACTAAGATTCCATTATGAAAGAATCCTTCGCGATTGAGCGAGCGCCTTTCAATCTTCCTCATCGCACACTCATGATCTTGAAAACTTAACCAACACATTGTCTATGAGTGAGCGATAGCCAACGTGCTTTCTTAATCGCACACCCGCTAGGGTTTTCTCATTTGACTTTATTCATGGGCGAGTGGGAAATAGCCTCTTGTCTTTCTTTCATTGCACACTCGCGAGCTTATCATTTGAAACACTGAACCATTGGCGAGTGAGTGAGAACAAAATTGATCTTTTAGTCACGTACTTGCACACTTTAAAAACACTGAGTACTTCCTGTGTGACTGAGTTACAGGGACCATTTGATGATCAAAACATACTGTATCGCATACTCGCACTGCACAAAATACAATAGTTAAGACTTGCACGAGTGAGCAGTACTAAAATATGATTTCCTCACACACTCGTGGGTTCAAATGATATGCATAATAACCTAGCCTGAGTGAGCGACTAGACCTTTCCTTTTGCATCACTCGCTCAGTCACAGACCAAAAAGTGAAAGATCAAAGACCATCGTGACTGTGCGATACATGAAAACTTGACTCATCGCTGACTCGCTGGACCTTTTAACATAGAACTTGATCCCTTGCGAGTGAGCGACATACAAAACACTTCCAACTTGCTCAGTCGCATACTAATAGCTTGACTTCAAAATTACATCGCGACTGCATGATTAACACAAATTAACGACCAAGTCGCTCACTCGCACACCTAGCTTGACTAAACAAGACATGACCGCAACTGCGCGATACACTTAAAAAAAATCATCGCTCACTCGCACATCTAAGAAGGTACTTTAAAAGATCAGTGTGGATGTGCAACTAAAGCTTAAAACAAGGCAATTTGAAGACTTAACCATAAGTTTGATTTTTGACATGAAAAGACATGGATTTTGAATCAAAAGATGCAGGAAAATTTTCCAAAGCATGGAAATTTGAAAATTTTGATATGTAGTGCTAACACAGTGTTGCTTAAACACTACATTGGATTGCAATTTCTGATACAGTTTATCTTACTTACTCAAACATAAAAATATATTGCTTAAATTCCAAGTTGCAATTGATGATTTCTCTACTCTGATTGAAAATTGAATCAATGGTGTTCCTCAATACTACATAAGCCCATATAGATTGATCTTGGTTTGATTATGACTCTTTTATGTTCCAATTATGTTTCAAACTAGGGGCATGTAAGTAGTTATGAATTTTCTATGATTTATTATCAATTATTTCTTGTTATATCTTTCGAGTTACTCCATGACGTCTATTCAAAGACAAAGAGTTGCAAGGATAGGGGCATAACATTTTCTTGGTTTTCTACGTATGGTGATTGTTTAAATGATCCTATAAATTTCAACTAACTTGGATGTTTATGGTAAGAGCTGCCAACATGAGTGGATATCCACATATATCTCGATGCTTGTTATGTGTAAACTAAAGTGAGGTTGAACCAATTTCCTTGTTTGTTTCTAATCAAATTCTAAGTAAGGTGTATGACATTATGTATGCAAGGATATGAATATTAAAGGTCATTGCGAGTTACATATCTTACATTACACACGAACAAAAGATTATTCTTAAAGAAAAAGGAGATAACTGACAAGTCAAACTAGCCTCTATGCCTTGATGCTTAGATTTATTTTCAACATTGCATCCAATTAACATAGTATTCATACTTTCATGATACTTTCTGGGTATTAGTGACAGTTGTACTATCTAATGATGTTTGTTACACAAAATTCCCTATGATGATAAAATGCTAAAATGTACACAAATCAGTGACAGTCCTAGAATTTGGCATTTAGTTGCATTTAATATTGCATTATTCATTTTAAAAAAGCATAAGGGTTTGAGCTCAAAATGATTTCCTAGTTCACTCAAAATCCAAGTTTGACTACTTAATCTATATTACTGATATATTCATGTCACTGCATATCCATTGCATGCATAATGGAAAAGTGAGAAAATACAAAATAAAGCATTCAAGCATTTTTACATCCTAAGTGCATCCATACATATATTTCCATAAATAAAATCTCAAAAACATACATCTGTATATTCATCTAGAATCATTCAAACACATTTATATATCAATAATAACCAAACAACATAAATGATGTCATCAGATGAATCTATTCTAAATCATCAAAGACCAAGTACATAATCACAATGTGCATCAATCTAATCATCTATCAAACAAAGAGAACCAATGAGCATATCAGAATCTGAAGCAGCTATCTCAGATATATATCACTAAATATTAGATCAAAAGTGTGGAAATGTCTACAAGTATCAAATGTTTGCAGTAAAAAGGATGATCCCAGAAGGATCAATATACAAAAAAAAATATCAGATATAATCACAAATTAGGTTTGACTACCACCCTCTCCCTAATCCAGAGGAGGAGGAGGTGGTGCATCAACTCGGAGATGTTGTGCTAGTGGAGGCATAGCTCCCTCTAAATGCTGAGCTAAAATAGAATACAAAGGTGCTCTGTAAGCTTGTGGAACTACAGCGTAATACAAGGAAAAATAATATGCAGCTCTCTACCCTTGATGATTGGTTGTGTGTGCCTATATATCTCTCTCTGCTCTGAGTCTGTCACCCTGCTAATCTCTCTCAAATCTCAATCTCTCAAGATGCATATCTCTATCAGCCAGCAATGTCTCCAAAGTGGTAATCATATCTCTGAGCTACTCTTTCTCTCTCTGGCACTGAGATAAAGGATCTTCATCCCTGCATGTATCCCTAAGAGGATCCTATCCTGAAGGTCCACCTCCTCCACTAGGCCCCTACCTTGAAGATCTCTACTATTTTTGCCAGGTAAGTAAAGGACCTGGATCCATATGTGGAGGCACAAATCTTAACCGAGTTCATTTTCTCTCCCCACTAGCACCCACTCCACCACCACCCCTGTCATCCCCATCATCTCCCCTATCATCACGGCCATGTCTCTGACCTCTGTCCTAGGGAGGGCGCCTGCCATCTCTACCACCACCACCTCTCCCATCCCTACCACCCCCACCCTTCCCATCTCTCCTGGCTCTGCCTTTGCCTCTCACGGGTTCATCATCTGCAGGATCATAATCTAAGGCATCCTCTATGTGAGGAGCTACCTCCTCTGGTGTTGTAAACCGCGGAAATGTAAACTGTAAAAGATGTGCAAGATAGACATCAGTGCACCCAGCATGGGAAATATCTGAAAGACAATCCAATCCTACTACAACCATCTTCCCAATCTCAAGTTGTGCATTCTTGTAGCATAAGCAGGCTCCCCACTGTGGCTCCTCATCATGGATCTGAGTGTAAGCAGTCAAATCTTGAGACATGCCCTGAATCCGACCGAATTGTCTAAGGACATGAGTAATAATGAATCTCTCTACAATATACTAGGTCTAGCTAATCAAATACCTGCACTGAAAGAAGTAAGGCATATGTTGCCTATCTGAAGTCCACTCCTCGCAATCTAAGTAGGGTCTCCACTCGACCACTGTGATATCATCAAAAACTTGTTTCCAATATTCCAGCTTACCCATATGGGGCTGATGGATGAAACCTGAATACATATATACATACGACTCCTTTGGTGCTCTCTGTCTATCAACAATTGATTGTGTCACTGGGATGTGCTCCCATGTTAAGAACTGTAAAATCAAGATCCCCACAGTCATGCTACGGGAATACTCATACATGATTTTGTGCAACTCTCTATACATATGTACAAGTATACAGCTCCCCCAACCAAATATACGTGAGAAGACGACCATCTTTTCTAAAGTCTCTACCCAGCCGCACATGAACCCATGTTGTCCTTTGTCAGGTATTAGAATGCCTCCAATCAATCCAGCAAGATATACAAGTAATCGATCATAGTGATCGCACATATACTCCCATGTCAGATATCTATGTACTATGGAGGGATCTGCAAAATACCTCTGTGCAGATGTAATTGCTATAGCGGAGTGCGACTCAAACTGAACCTCTCATCCCATCACAGGAATGCGCATGATCCACAACACATCCTCTAGGATGATTTTCATCTCACCAGTCGGGAGATGGAAGGTATTTTTCTCTGAGTGCCATCTCTCAGCAAGAGCAGTAATAACCCTTGATTTACCCTAATGTCAGGTAAATCTATCAATGAGTTCAATCCAAGATGTCCTACGATCTGTAACTCAACATTGGTCACCAAACTTGATAGATAAAGGACTCATGCAGGACGAGGTCCTCGAAATGACACAACCTTGAAATCAATCTGTCAAACACACAATTATAGGTTTACATCAGTATCTTAGTTAAGGCAACTATTTAGAAAATCTAACAGTTAAGTCTTTTGGCCTTCACAAAGAGGAAAAACAATCAAAATTGGAAAAACTAACTCCTTATACTGAAAATGACGCTATTTTTCTCGGCTGTGATCTTGCATACGAGATGCGATTCAAAATTTACCGGATGCGATGGGGAATAAGGGAAATGATCCTATTTTAACAAGATGCGACACAGGATATAGGATGTGATCATGTTTTCACAAGATGCGATCATGTTTCCACAGGATGCGACCATGTTTTCATAGGACGTGACATAATTAAAAAGGTGGAAATAAAATAATAGACATGATGCTCTAATGCCTAACAAGATGTGATCCTAATTTAATAGGATGTGATCCGTAATTCTGTAAGAAAATTGAATGCGATGTGGGATTGACTGGATGCGTCTAGGATGACTAGATGCGACTCAAAGTTTAAACTCTCCTAACTATTGCAAAAATTGACAAAATGAAAAATAAAAAAGCGTAAAAAGGTAGGTATCAATGTACTCATCAATTGTGTGTAACAAGTTGGGCGCTGGTGAAAATGTGCTAGCTCGAATCGATGTCTCTCCATGGGGACCACCATCTTTTTCTATAGAGCTCAAGGATTTACTATGGATGAAAGTGAAAATGAATGGGTGAAAAGTGATTTTTGAGACTTATATTAACCTTTTTGAGCTGTCTAGAAGCTCCACAACTCTTCCTGGACTATCAAAATTCAATTTTGTTCTTCTCAGATCTATCGGGAATGAAATCGAACGCACAGACGATGTTTTCAACAACACAGTAAAAATTTTCCGACAATCTCCTCTAAATGCAAAATTTCTCTATATGTTCAAAAAATGATTTGCAGGCTTTACACAATCAATTTTTTGGGTTCTCTATCACCAAATTGCACATCATTCATTAAAATCTTGGTCGTAGATCATTTTCTCAAACTCAAAATTTACATTTTTAAGTAGTCAACTTGGTAAAATTGTGTTTTCTCTTAACACACTTTGGCTTCATCGCATCTTCTAATTGATTCTTTCTTGATCCAATTGATTTGTTCCATTGATCTATCATTCTAAAGAGGTATTTTATTCTATTTCCTTCTATTTCGTTCTCGAGGGGGCATGGTCACACTTAAAATCAATCAAATTCTTCTCAAAAAGAAAAACTAACTTCATCATCAAAAGAATAGGGGCATGGCAATTTCCTTCGATCAAGTTAGGACTACTGGATAGAAGGATTCAATGCTAAACAAGCCAGATATCTATGCCTACAATCTCTCAGATCTTTATCAAGCTCTTAGCAGCTTTATATTGACCTTCATTCGATCAAGTTCAAAATCAATATTGTCAATTCTCGTTCGATCAAGTTCAAAATTGATACCTCACATCTCTCAGCAGCTTCGTACTGACCTTCATTCGATCAAGTTCAGAGTCAGTATTATTAATTCTTGTTCGATCAAGTTCAAAATTGACATCTTTAGATCTCTTTTTAATCGGCCTTTGTTCGATCAAGGTCAAAGTTGATACTGTTAGTCTCAGTTCAACCAAGTTCAAGACTGATCTCATCAGCCATTTCGTTCAATCAAGGAAAAAATTCTCAAACTTTCTAAAGTCAACATCAGACATCCTTTGAATCAATGCGTTGCTCGCACATCAATTCAAAGAGGGGAAAATGTAACCACCTTAATTTGGTCTACCTTAACCAGAGACCCTATTTTCCCTAAGTGTGGATCATACCCCTAATTATGTCAAGTCAATTATTCATATATTGGCATAATTCATTAAAATCAATTTAATCTCCTAAAATCAAAGTGATTTTATCACTAACTCACATTAATTACATTGGCCTATATAAATCAAAACAACACAATTAAATCATTGGCTAAAGTAATTAATTAAAAGGAATTAAATAAGGTTTCTAATTACAACTCATCACTTGCACATGGAAAGTCAATCCATAAGCCAATGAGAGTTCACTCACATGGATCACCAAAGATTCAATCTCCACCTCTCTTCACAAATCAATCTCAACCACTCATCTCTCAAATTCTTCTATAAAATGATTGAATTTTGAGCTCAATTAACCCCAATTCTTAGAATTTCAATTATACTCTTATGCTGCTCTAATTTCTAGAATTCTAAATGCACTCTTATGCTGTCCATTTTAGTTAATAATCTCATATACATAATTACATAACCTTCATTTGTTCTCTAAAATGAACTTTGCATGACAATTAATTTGATTTTCTCATTGAATCTTCCATTCCAGGCTTGAATATGTCACTGATTTATGCATAATCTGAGGGCCATTATAACATTGAATCACACTATTCTTAGATAGGAATTAATATGTCAATTTTGATGGTTTCCTTATGTTTTTCTTTCAATCTTCATAGTTTTTAACAATTAATATAATGACATATTGAAGTGTTGTGTTGCAGCTTGCAGGTACAATATTCACACACACATTTCTCCCTCTCATTTTCCACATGTCTTAACCTTAGACTCAATTTTTGAAACTCCTATGTATAGGCATCCACATACATGTCTCTTTGCTTCAAATTTTATATCCTCCTGAACACCTGGACCTCTTAGTCAACTGGAAAGAATTGGCTCTTTATCTTGCTAACCAATCTCTCCCATGAACTAATGATGGATCTACTCATCTTTAATCTTTCCCCTTGGGTATAATTCCACGAAGTTAATGAAGACCCCTTCAACTTTGTTTTGGAAAATTTTACCTTGTTTCCCTATATCACTTCCTTATATTCAAAGTAGTTATTGTGAGCATCAATCCACTCTATGACCTCCTCAACATCCATTTTTCCTTCATATAATAGTATATCCATCTTGACATCAGAACCCCCTCCACTTACTGAATTCAAATTCTTGATGAGCCTTCTCTCCTCAAGATCCATATCCTCCTCTTCAGGCTCTTCATGAGGGTTTCTGTCTCCACCCTCTTCTTCTTCTTCTTCGGGGTCATTGTCACCTTCTTCACCCCTTTCTCTCCTCTCTTTGGCTTTCCTTTTTTTCATCTCATCTTCTAGGGTCGTCAATCTCCTAGTCACTACAACATGTACACCTTTAGGAGGCACCTTCACTATACTTCAACCACTTACACTCTTTCTTCCCTTCACACAACCAACCCTTGTGCTATGATACCACTATGATTTAGAAGACTTGAGTTGTTACAACAATCAAAAAATGGACTTGCAACTAATCAATACTATAGAGCACATGGTGGAACTCACAAACATGACAATAAGGCGACATGAGGATCTTGCCTACAAGGTCACCGAGGCATCAAAATGAAATATCCTTGCATACCATAGGACCATGGATCTCAAAATGTTTTCAACTAAGTTATAAGACTACAAACACCCAACAAAAACAAATGGAACATGCCCAAACAACTTACAATGTCCCTTCCTTCAATATGCTTGTTTAGGCTTACTAGCCCTATTTTTGGGGTTTTGGGACTGTAATTTTTCAGGCATTGGCCATGAACAAAAAATAAGATTCATTTTATATACCCATTATGGGCTTGTACAACATATAACAAAACTAATGTATGGTGTTCTGGAGTAGGAGGGCTAAAACTATCTGATAACAATATTTTAAAGGGGCAATTAGGTATGTTTTACAAAGGAAGTGCCTCAAAAAATTTCTTCACAACTTATCCAATGGTTGAAAAAAAATTATTCAAACGAAAACCAAGGATTTTAGAGGTTACCAGCACCTAAACCTCTCAAATTCTACCGAGCAAATTGATTTGTATTAACAGTCACATAAAATAACTTGTCACATAACACGATGTCATGGTAAGACATCAACTTTATGACAAACAAAACATCCATTTTATCTGATACAAAGTTTATTTTCAAGAGGAATATCACGGCTAACAATCCACCAGGTTTAAGATTTTTCCAATGGTCAGGGATTGTTGAGTTACGCATTTTTTTTGCCAAACCCTAGGTGGCGGGTTTTAACAAGCAAATTTTAGAAAATTGATTGGATCTCCCTCCAAATTTGATGAAAAAATATAAAACCACCACCAAAATGAAGGTGAATCTCCCTCCTTTAAAACCTTGTATGATTTGTTTGGAAAAAACCAAGTATCTACAAGATTAGAGCATTTTAACAACAAAGTTTCAGGAAAATTATAGAGAAAATGAAATGTGTTCTTATTAAAATTTATTCAAAACTTTATCATCTAATTGCCTCAACCACAAAGAGGAATTTTTATACAATTATTGAGAATTTTCAACATTACCAACCATATTTTTAATTTGTTTCAGTGTTGGGACTAAGATTTTCTAATATTGCTTGACAACATGTAAAAGTTGTCAAGCAACTTTTTCACCTTTTTGACAACTTTGGCCAAATATGTTCTGGACAATGACTTCAAATACACCTAAAACCTTTCCAACATGATAAAAATGAATTCAAGACACATATTATATCATTTTCACCAATCATGGGTACATTTTACATAATTTGACCAAGGTTGACATATTAGGACCTTGTAGGTCTACATGAATTCCATGGTTACAAGTACTTTGCAAAATGATTGGAAATTATTACAAATGACTCCAAATGGTCATTAGGGACCATATTACAACTTGAAAAAATACAATAAAACCATTTAAAAGGCATAAAAGAGACCAAGGTGCTCTTGCACCATTGTGCTTTGAATCTATTTATTTGTAGAGTAAATTTAAGTTTAAGATAATGCCTTAAATAAATATGTGAATCTTTTAAATGAGTTTATTAACACAAAAAATTATAGAATATTTGTATCTTCTTAAAATATATTTGTGATTATGCAAAGGAGTAAAACGCGAGTCTCTTCTAAATCAAGCACAAGTGGTCGTTATCAGATATCTTAAAACTATATGCTAAGTAATAATGTTGTTTACCCGATAATAAGAAACTTGTTCTTCTAATTGCTAATCAAAGATAATGAATCATGATTTTTTTTAACAATTTTTTTAAAGAAATAAACAATGTAAGTCCAAATAAAAATTTACTTTCTCTTAATACAAAGTATCAAAGCTTACAAAGTTTTCCCTTACACAAGATGTGAAACTTACACAACTCACTCAAAACCAACACAAGCATAAACTTTTATCTTTTCTATTTGTTAGTTCACATTTACAAACTTCACAATTTTATTTTTCTAGAAATAATTCAAGGGAAAAGAATTAAGGACTCTCCCTCCTCCGGCCTTCCATAATGGCATCATGAGGCCACATGTGCCCAAGCCATACCCCCGAGCGAGTGAAGACATTGTGCACCATACTAAATCAATGGTGAGGACTTGCTTTCCATATCATTTCCACTCAACATACCATAATATTTCTAGCTTTTTTAAACAACCATCCTTGAGTAACAATTACACAAACAAAGAAATATATACCAATACTAAATATAAAAAGGAAAGGGTGACTTATCTCCCCACAAGCTCATTCTTGACCTTACATCTCCTTATAAATAATTGTTAGGATTGAATTGGAGATCTTTTAGATTTGACTGAGCATACCTTTTCTCAATAATGGTTCGGGTCATACTCTATGGTCCATCATGAAGCTAGTGAACTAGAGTATGATGTAAACATTGATAGAAAAAAAAAAGACACACAATCAAAATCTAAAACTTTCAAATTCATCAACATAAATTGTAGAAATTTAATATCTTTAACAGCTAGGATTGCCTAACTTTAATATATGAAATAAAATATAAAAAGGTTAAAATTTTGTAAATTTTTGAAAAAAAGAGAGAAAAGAGAAAAAAGATGATCAATTAACTTTTAAAAGTAAATAATTACTAGACCTGTCTAAGTTAAATCTCCTTGAATTGGGCCAATATTTTTTATCACATCACCACAAACTGTCAAAGATGCCCACCCATCTTCATAAAAATAAAATTCATATTATATTTAAGTAGAGACCATGAGACCAAACTAATCTTGGGACTGTGTAGCCAAATCTCTCCTCTTTCTTACTCCTAGAAGATTCATATTATATTCAAGTAGAGACCATGAGACCAAAATAATCTTGGGAACGTGCAGCCAAATCTCTCCTTTTGCTTATTTCTAGAAGCTCCAAATCCTGCTGTTAATTTCAATCAAAATTTCTCACTTTTTTCCAGGTGAAAAAGACCTTGAAGAGGAAGAGAGAGACAGCAATGGTAATAGAAAAAAATGGGAAGCAGAAACTAGGGCCTACATTGAAAACCAACAATCGAAAAAAAGCAAGAAATGGGAATGGGCAAGTTTATGTCTGAATCTCTTTACGCATCCCGATCACGCTTGCATTCAGGGGGCATTTGTTTATACCGGACTCTATCAGTACAGTAATTGTATATGGTGTAATGGAGCCTGACCCATTTGAGGAACCTGTACTGCCGCCCATCCAAGTCCCTGAACGCCTCTTGATCCCACCATCGCCGACCCACTGTGGGGCACTCAGACGCATTCACAGACGCCTCACAGCCGTCAATGTAGAATCCCCTGTATGATGCAATGAACGGTGCCTTACTCCAATCTGTCTTCTCCTTCCCCCCTTGTGTGGCCCAGTCGTCCCCGTTCCACAGGCTTGAGTATATCTTCATTGGCTGGTTAAATGGGTACCTCACTCCCAAGTCCTTGCAGTTCTTGAATACCCTTATGGGTATGTCGTCTATGAACAGTCTGTAGCAGAAAAACATTGAAGTGTTAGAACAGTAAATGGTTTGTAGGCTGTAATCAGAGTACTAGTAGTTATTTATGTAGCAGATTCAATATTCTCACATAAAAATTGATATATTGACTACAATCTATTTGAATTTTGAATGGTTCATAAGGCATAACACTTGTTGAAGGTTTTGCAAATGGGGTTGCGAGCAGAGTGGGTTTAACCATGGAGGAAATTCCATAGTTAAGTGCACTCGAGCTGGAGTAGTACTCGGATGAGTGACCTCCCAGGAAGTCCTGGTGCAATGAGTGCTAGGTGTTCCATTCATTCTCGTGAGAGATGGGTTCTTGTGAACCACTACTCATGAAACAAGGGTCAATGAGTTTGACTCAAAAAACTATACAGTTGAATCCTGATACTAATATCACAATTTGACTTGATGTGGAAAATATCTCATACTTACAATCTATCAATTAGTGAAACTCTGCAAGTAGTTCAAGGGTTGAGTGTATCTGTTTAAAATTGAGTTTTTCTTGTGGAGATTCAATTTCAAAATTTTGACAGATATCTAGTTTTCAATTTTAAGTTGTGATTCTTGGTCTTTCATAATTGATTTCTATTAGTAGTTTCTATTTTTATTGTTTGAATGGAACTAAAATCAATCCGGTGATAGTACCTGCAAAAACTTATATTGATCTTATGTTAATGTTCATTTGAACAGGATCCCTGCAAGTAGTTAAAGAGGTTGAACTTGATTGGTTAAAGCATTGAATTTCATATAAAGATCCAAGTTCAAATTCTAAAAGAATATCTAAATGGAATTTTAAGTTGCTACTCTTGATCTTTCATAATTGACTTCTAATATGAAGGTGATTTCTAATTTGATTGGTCAAAAAGAGCTAAAATTAGCCTCATGATAAACTTGTAGTTATTGATTATTACTGATATTTGTATGAAGAGAGTATTCCTAAACAGTTGGTAATATAAAATAAAAAACAGGATAGTTGTAAACAATTAGCATTATGTAAAAGAAAGCCCTGCAGGTAAGGTATAATGGAGGGTTTTAGAACAGGACTTTGTTGTTATAAAGGGCTGAGATTAGTTGGTTAAAACGTCGGATTTTCATTGTAGTGATTCAAGTTCAAATTTTCATTTTGTAGATTTAAGTTCAAATTTCAAAGGGACGGTTAATGTCAAATTCTCATTTCTAGAGATTTTAAGTTCAAATTTTGAAGGGATAGTTAATGTCAAATTCTAACTTTCGATCTTTCAAAATTGACTTCTGATACGAAGTGATTTATAGTGTAATACCTTAAAAGAAATCAAAATTAAACTCAAGATTATCCTCCCAATATTGATCTCATATTGATATTCCTATGAACAATAAAAAAAAAACATTATTAAGAAAATGGAGAGTGTCTTACACAATCTGGTACATATTCCAGAGCACGGTGTAAGAATGGTAGTCTTTGGTGGGATCAAACCAGAGATAGATGCGCTGCTCCCGGTCACCCTTCCCGCCTGTGAACACGTTGGTCTGGAGAATATATGGCTGCCCGCTTCTGTTCCCCAGAAATTCGAAGTCTATTTCGTCGTGCTCCGCGTTCGTAGAAGAAAGCTGTGGACAATGCTCAAATCATTCAGCAATATACCCATTTCTTCTTCTTTATAAAGGAAAATATTACAGTTCGCCTTTCCCTTTTAATATTGGAAAATAACAAACAGAAAATAAAATGCAACTGCAATCCTACCAGTTGGAAGTTTTATATTGAATTTAAATGTTATCAGAAAACTATTTTATAATATGTGCAATTTTTCAATGATGGATTGTAGAGTGAGACACACAATGTTTTTGATTAAAAAGCAATCAGAACAAGGGGGCTGACCTAAGAAAACACGTGTAGACTATCAGCACACCAACAGAGTCAGCAGACCCTCACCAATCTCTTTTTTGAGAGTGACACACAATGTTTATTATATATAAAAGTTCTTCTTTCTGATGATATATAAAAAATACTAAATTATAATTGATTGAAATAACTTATTTTAATATTTAGTTAAAAAAAACTCATTGCAATAGTATCTAACCTAACGACAAATACTAATAATAACAATATTTTATAAATAAATATCCATTAACTTTTCAGATCACATATTTATCATACAACAGATAGAATTTCTTTGAAACAAAACACTACTGTGGAATACTCGTTCAGATTGGTGTCACTGTGGAATACTCATTCAGATTGGTGTCTAAGAAGGTAAAATTGTTACTTTAATTTCCATTCATTTGTTACTCGTTCTAAAAAAACCTAGTTCTAGATGCAAACCCCATTTTGGTGAAAGGGAAAACCAAGCATGATTTATGCACATTTCAATAAACACTTACATAAAACGCTGTGACAGTGCCTGCAGAATCACCACCAACCAGCTTTATCTGCATGCTGAAATGCCCAAACAGATATGTGCCCTTGGACTCAAAGCCCGCCCCTGCAACTCACAAGCCTTACCTTTTATCACACAATTCTAGTTTTCTCCTCCAAACAACACTTGAACTAAAAAATGGGTATAAAAACAAGAACATGATAAACATTTCTCCACCTGACTGTTTGTCCAAAAGGATCTCTGCCTTTCTACCACCATGAAACATTTGAATGTGGTGAGCAGACCAGCTAGGAGCATAATTAATATGAAAAGGCATATCCACTGGCTTCTTGGCCTTGGCAGCCATGGAAGCAGGACATAACAACAAAGCAAAAAAACAGAGACATAACAACTGAACTCCCTGCATAATCACTCTCATTACAGAACTAAAGCCCAAATGTGCAGTCAAGAAACCATCAATTACAGAACAGCACCAAAAATGATTTGAAGTTTGAATGGAATGGGGTTTTAAAGAGGCATTTGAATCTTCTAGCGCGTGGAAATTGGAATGCGGGCTCACAGACCAATCTCACCTTAAATCACGCCTTGACAACTTTTTACTTCTTTCCATTTTCCAAACGCGACAGGGACATCAGATTTCAAATCCTTACACGTACACCACCATTACCGTCCCCTGCGGCAATTTTTTCATCATCTCTTCCCCTGGTCGGTTACGTTTAAAAAAAGAGATTTTGCTTTAAAAATGAGAGAATTTGTATCGAAAATTTCTTTACAATTTTCTTATATAGCCCCGTTTGGTTGTGGGAATTGGCTTCGAATTTGCATTTCTTAATTCTTATTTTGTCCAATCTTATGTTTGGCAGTGCAAAACGAAAATAGAAGAGGGAGATGTAAATGCTTATTTTGACTAAAAATGAGCATTTACATCTTCCACTTGAAAAAGGTGGAATTTGAAATTGAGGCTCAAATTCCCATTTTTTCAATCCGCATTTTGAAACCATTTCAAGTCTGCGTGCAAACAAATTTATTAGGAAAGGCGGGAGCTAGATTTATCCGTTCTTGAAGGCGGTGACCTACTGATGCGACAGTGCTCTTTGCGCGGTGGTCATCGATTTCATGGTCGATGGTCAACTGATGGTTGGAGAAAACCGAATGCATATCACGGAAGAACACATCCGAGAAGCTACGGGTCTGCCAAACTCATGAGGTAAATGTGTTTCTCCTTCAAGAGATTATCACTTAGCTGAAATAGTGATGCGTTTTACTGGATCTGAAATGGGTGTGAGTAGTTCTGGATTGTTGGTGGACAAAAGACTTGACCCATATGTGCAATTTGCATGCAAGTTCTTGGCTTGCAAGTTGTTGGGGGTTAAGACGCCGGGCACTATCCTGTATAAGTCTGTTGTGACTGTCATTGATGTTTCTCACGGGATCTCCTTTAATTGTTGCAAATTTGTGAAGGGGTGAATGCTGGAGCAAATCTAATCTGTTCAGAAAAGACACACAAGCTCTTTTGATTATGCAACCATTTTCCATTATCTTGCATTGAAAGCATTTGGCGAGTTCCAAGCATCAACACATATGACGTCTTGGGAAGGGATGTCACCAAGAGCAAAGAGGAGAAAATGAGGAACCAAATTCCAATTCCAGTTTCAAAATGAGGAATCAAACAGTGGAAATGCATCTTCTCGCTCATATTCTGGGTCAACCAAACGATCCAAGTTCGGTATTCCGAAAATAAAAAACCGAAATATCAAATCTATGATTTGACCATTTCCAACATTTGATCAAATTCGACATTTCTTAATTCCCCCAACCAAATGGTTAAAAAAGAGATTTTTAACAATATGCAAGGAATTAAATCTAAATTTCCTTT
Source organism: Thuja plicata (assembly GCA_018584345.1). Lineage (NCBI taxonomy): Eukaryota > Viridiplantae > Streptophyta > Pinopsida > Cupressales > Cupressaceae > Thuja > Thuja plicata. The sequence goes on along the minus strand of MU224050.1, from coordinate 3,315,774 downwards.
ATAATAGGCTTAAAAATGAGAATTTTTAGAGAATTTTTAATATGGGTGGAATCGATTTCAAAATTTCTTGACAATTCTCAAATGGGCATTTGCTTTAAAAAAAAAATAGATTTTTAAAAAAATGGGTGTTCGGATAAATCATTTTTACAGTATAAACGGGTATTTAAACATTAATTCATCGATCAATCCAACCCCAAGAAGGGAAAAGAGAAACATCGCTTTCCCCACCGAGCTGTTTATTAGTATTTCCGCGTTGCCATACCATTTACTAAGCATCCATCCAGAACGAAGGATGGAACATTTGCATGTGGAAGACAGGTATTTTTCAGCTTTAGGTAGCGTACTCTGTTTCAAACTCAATCAATCTGTCGTGATTCGTGGAATGATCTTGCTGTCAGCACATTAACCAGTGTTGAGATTGTCGCGTTAGTGGTCGTACCAACTCTGACCTGCAAGTTTTTTAAACTAGTAGAAAATAACCACCACCACTCTGAAAAGTAATAAAGGGCACAAAGAAATGATGGACTCTAGGATCTTTCACTATTTTGTCTGTTTGGTTTAATTCACGTGGATTAAAGATGGAGGAGAAAAGTATTGTATATTGTTTAAATAAATTGTTTATATTGGATTATGGGTAAATGTGGATTTTGTAAATGGTTCAAATTTTATTAGAATTAAGTGGTAAGGTTGGGCATCACATAGATCACGCAGATACTTCTTACAAAAATTATAATAGCAACAATAACAATAATAATAATTAGCAATCTAGTTAGGTAATAAGTGAGATGAAAGAGTGTTTCAGTAATGGAGAAAGTCAATAGTACCACAAGACCACAGAGAACCAAAACTATCAAACAGTTCTTAAAACAAATCTAGTTTTTTTCATTTAATTATTCTAGGAATGAAGAAACAAATTGTGGGGGGTGTTGTTCCTTTTTCTTGCTGTCATAAAAATATACTCCTCAGAAGTATGACTCTATTTATCCCTGACACTGACTCAGCATAGAGTAGGACAACAGTAACAAGGTCTTGAGACCTCCTGCACTTTGAG
>MU224050.1:3293833-3304584 GCA_018584345.1 Thuja plicata | reverse complement strand
ACATTCCACAGAAATTTCTCCAAAAGACCAGATATATTGCAATTGACTTAGTATTTTCAGATAGAAAAATGACCATCCTTGTACCAGTCGTCTTGGGATCCTTTTATAGCACAAGGATGCAACAATCTACAGACATCTGGGAAGGATTACCGACTGCTTACAACAACTTGGCAACAGCTAATTAACAAGGTGACAGCTATTTAACAAGGTGGCAGCTGTGGCTTAACCATATCTGATCCATCCTTTTTGCTTCCCATCTGTTCTTCTTTGACGGTGTTCACTTTTAGCTTGTCAACAGCTCCCACCCACCTGGCATCCGTGGCAGTTCTGGCCTTAGACACAAATTTTGCCATGTTTCTTTCGGTCGCATACTCGCCATCCTTTCATGCTCAACTTTTCATCTTCTGCGAGTGAGCGATACTTTCTTCATCTTTAACCAGTCGCACACTCGCGAGTTAATCATTTCACATCACCTGAGTCTCGGTGACTGAGCGACTATGCATCTTACTTCTCAGACATTCCATCATCGCATACTCGCGAGCTGTTTAAACTGACTTTGAGATTTTGAGCGGGCGAGCGATGACATCTGTTTCTTTGACTGGTCGCTAATTCGCGAGCTGACTTTTCTTTCACCTTCATTGACAGGTGACTGAGCGACTACATCAAATCTCTTTGTCACGGGCCTTTGTCACTAACCATGGTTCCATCTCAAGACTTGGCGACAATGTGCATTCTTAACCTTTGGCTGACCTGAGTTACAATCTGGCAATCATGCGACACAGCTAAAATCATAGTCGCGCACAGTTAACCTTAACTCGTCATTGATTCTGAGACCTTGCGACTAGCCGTCATCCTTAACCATCACAGTTATCTCCTTGTCGCAAAATGCTTAACTTCTGTTTCAAGACTACACGACAATTCTTAGTCGCCAAGTCGGGGGATATAAGTCTTTAATGTTCAATCTTACCTTAACAGGTCATAAGCGCCCTTTTTCACTTCTGACGACTGCGCAACAGACCTTAATCGCCAAGTCGGGAGAAATTTTCTTTAGGGCACCTTTCTTCTTCAGACCTCGCGACTACCGTCAGATCCTCTTATTCTTTCATCTGATGGTTGTCGCTTAATCGCCAAATTTTTCTGCCTTCCCTTAAATCATTTCCAGACATCGCGACAAAAGGCAAAGCACCTTAGTCTCAAAGTCGCTGAATGCACTTTTTCCTTCTAGCGACAACCCGACTGAGCCTTTAATATCCACTCGCCTTTTGACAGATGTCACACAATCATTAGCTCACTGAATGCATACTGGAAAACTGAGTCATTGTCATGTTCTGGCGACCTCCCGACTGAGCATTACTGCAAACCATAGACGATTAGTCACAAAGTCTGAATCAAAATCCCTTAACCACTGTCCCATTCCAAGACCACGCGACTGAAGGCATTGCTTAACTGTCAACTTTGACTGATCTGGCGACAAAGCAACAAAAGGTAATCGCGAAGTCTGGGAACAATTTCATAACTGTTAAAATTTTCTTATGATCACCTGACTAAGTAGTGGGTCCCATCTGTATACAGCCTTATGACATGGTTATCCCGCGACTACCCGACATGAAAGGAATCGCCGAGTCTCAGAAGGCAAAAGGAATATGCTAATTTTGAACACGACTATGCGACATAAGGAAAAAGCAAAGTCGGGGAGAGATATGGAATATTCGGCTGGGATAACGTGACAAGGTGATCAATTTAAAACACATGCCTTTAGTAGATGGAAAAAGTAACTGCGAAACAGAAGGCATGACCTAGGGTTTGATTTCTTTTGCATGGCAAAGTACAAAATTTTGAAACAAGAAAGCCCGGGAAAAGCAAAGGCCAAGAAATTCAAATTTTTCCAACACAGTGCTAACAGGGGGTTTCAAACCACTTTTGAAGGACCTTTCTTCTTATTTTTTACAACAATCCATGGCACATTGTGATACTTTCATCAAGAAGACTAGAATAAGGGAAGAGAGCCAACATTGAACTTCATAGCAAGAAATCTGGACTGAGCAAGGGATGGACAAATGTCTTTCTAGATAGAAGGAAGTCATCATTATCTTAAATAGGGTATTCAAGGTCAATAAACCAAACATACTCTACCCTAGCTTAGAAGGAGCATGCATGATTTGCCAAGGAACAATCATAGCTTTAAAAGCAATCCTTCATTCACTCTACAAGAACATGCACAACTAGCTTAGAAAGAATGGAATGTTGAATGCTCTTTGTAAGATAGTTGTGCTTTTCAAATGCTTAATCTTCATTTTATCATTGATGGCCCTTTTGTACAAATAGTAGGGAAGCACATGCCTCCACCAAGACTTACATTTGGAATTATCACATTCCAAAGAAATGTGACTACTATCAAAGCAATAGCGAGATAATGGAAAACAAAACTTGCAAAAGATTCCAAAGACCATACCCAAGGATGTTGTAGTGCCTTTCGTATTTGGATTCAACAATTATCATTGTCATTCTATATCAATATTGTTGTCAATATGAATTATTGTTTGTTATTGATGTCAAATTTGTTGTATGGAAGATGTAATCGTTGTACAGTTGCTACTATAATAGTTCCAAATTTATTGCATGGAAGATGTAATCTTTGTATAGTTGCTACTATAATAGTTTGTATCGGAGTAGTATAGTAGTTGCAATAAACATATATACTAATATAGTAGTTCAGAGATTGTTGGAATGGGTTGAATAAGATGTTTTTGGATGCCTCTGTTTCTTTTTAGAGGATTTTGCAGATGTTCAATATCCGTTTGGATTAGCCGGAGTGTTACAAGTGATCAGAGTCAGTTGAGGATGAATGTTTATGACATTTATGGATATCAACCAATTCTTGTCTGGGGATTTGGAGTTAATTTATCAAGTTTGATTATAAATTATATTCTAGGATAATTGATTTAGTGAATAGCCTAATAGTCTAAAGTTTGATTCTTGCTCTGCATTTTGGTAAAATAGTATATCTATGGTTGTGGTTTGGGAACAATATAGATTAAGGATAAAAGAATCTATATTATGATTTTTCATGGTTAGGTTTTCTTCGCAGATTAAAGATACATCGTTTTGAGCTCCCGGTGTTTTGGAAAATAGTACAATAGCGTACAGGGAAGCTCTACATTCCCCCTTGTCCTGGATACTTATAAGGTTGTGTAGGAGAATAACATCGTTATGATCTACATATGTTATGCTTTGCTTCATAGTGATTCTTGGTGGGTCGCACTATCTTTTTGGGATGATCATACGGTTTTCTTAACCAAGTTTAATCTTTATGGTCCAACTTGAAGCGGTGGTGTGTGTTGATCTTGGCGATAATTATCGATGCTATGAATTTCGGTCTAACCTAATGAAATATTCTACACAGTATGTATCCCCTCCACATGCATCAAACAATGATTGGACCAAAAATTCTTAATTTACGCTTTGGATGAAATGTTGGATGATTCCAAAATTGTTTCAAAGATAACATGAAAATATATGAAACAGTGTGAGAATTTGGAATAGAAGAATAAGAAAGAAAGAACAAATTGTAAGAGACAAAATTGTGCCTACAACAACAAACTAAAATCCACATTTTGTGAAAGCAATTTTAATCAGTTCAGACATCTTACTTCTTAATATAAGATTTAGTGTCTGTCGGCTTGAGGAAGGCATAATATTCAATGACTACAAGCTTTTACTATATTCAAGGTAGTGTGCCTTTTTGTATTAGGGGTTGTGTGTTCCTTGGCTTCCAACCTAAATTTTGTAAATAATATTATATATAGTGATTGTGATTCTTACTGTGGGTTTTTCCAATTTGGATTTTTCACGTATAAAGTCTTGGTGTTATGTATTATGTCTTTTTAACTTTAGATATTTACTTCTCCAATTAGATTAATGGGTTAAGCGAATAAAGATAGTTGAATTTTCAAGTGCATGTTGATTCAGCCCCACCTCCTCCTCCCCCCCCCCCCTCTCAACATCTAGTGGTGTTCANCCTCCTCCCCCCCCCCCCCCCTCTCAACATCTAGTGGTGTTCAACAATTTGTATTAGAGCTAGGTTCCAAAAGCAAACAACTTAACTGCTAAGGTAGATCTAGGATTGGAACACAATGGTTGACTCTAAGAAGGATTTGGATGTTATGGAAAAACAAGATTGGGACATTGAAGCTATAATAGATCTAGAAAGAGAATTAAAGTGTGCCCTTTCTGAGATAGATGACTTTCACGAAAAATGGAAGAAACCCGAAGACTGGCATTCACCTAATGAAGAAAATTGAAGAGAGAAGAAGAGCCACAAACACTCTTGAAACAAAGTTGCAAATCAAAACCAATGAATGCCTTAAACTTAAAAGACGAAGTTGTAGGACTAAGAAAGGAGCTAGAAGAAGCTAAAGAACAAAGAAGAGTTGTTGACTATGTCAAGATTGGGGAAGAAATTATACTCTTAAGAAAAGAACTTGAACTTGCAAGAGAGTAGTTAGAGAAGATATAAATTCAAGAATGGGAGTGACATGCTTGATGATATGTTTAGCTTGAAAAAGCCTTCAAGAGACAAAGGAGGACTTGGCTTTGACAAAGGATCTACAAATAGAGATGGTAGAGGAAAGGATACCAAAGATAAATCTATCAAAAATAAAGAAGATCAAAATAGCTTCACTCATGTCCAGAGAAAGGACTTCAGAAATCACGCTCCTGCTCAAATTAAGCATCCTACATCCTTTAATGATAGATATTTTTCATACAACAAATTTGGTCATAAAGCTAGTGAATAAAGAAGATAAAATAGATCATCATCCTTCATGGTTATGTGCAAGATCATGAGGGGCCAAAAAGTGGTGATGTGAAAAAAATCCACTTTTAACTATCCAAAAGCGCATGAAAATGTTTGTTGACTTTTTAGTAGGCCTGGGTGTCAGTACACCTGGGCAAACCTGACACCAAAGTACAAGCCTAATTGGGTACCTAATTTTTTCGGAAACCTAATTTTTTTGGGTACCCGATATTTTCGAGTACCTGATTTATTTATTTTTTAAATAAAAATTTTCAAATGAACTTTCATAGGACCCCTTGGGACACACTTGAGTGTTCCAATGTGTCCTCAGGGTCAAAGAGGGTCCTATTACACCTTCTCATGCGTTAGGACCCTTAGGAAGACCCCATGACCCCTTTTGAAATATTGGAACACTCAAGTGTATCCCAAGAGGTTGTAGAACCCCTTGGGAAACACTTGAGTGTTCCAATGTGTCCCCGGGGGTCAAAGAGGGTCCTAAGGGGTCCTAGTACACCTTATCATGTATTAGGACCCCTAGGAAGTCCCCATGACCCCTATCGAGACATTGGACCACTCAAGTGTGTCCCAAGAGGTCCTAGGACCCCTTGGGATACAATTGAGTATTTCAATGTGTCGAAAGGGGTCATGGGGTCTTCTTAGGGGTCCTAATGCATGAGAAGGTGAAATAAGACCCCTTAGGACCCTCTTTGACCCTCGAGAACACATTGGAACACTCAAATGTGTCCCAAGGGGTCCTACGACCTCTTGGGATACACTTGAGTGTTACAATGTGTCGAAAGGGGTCATGGGGTCTTCCTACGGGTCCTAACGCATGAGAACATGTACTAGGGCCCCTTAGGTCCCTCTCTGGCCCCTGGGGACACATTAGAATACTCAATTGTGTCCCAAGGGGTCCTATGACCTCTTGGGACACATTTGATGGTTCCAATGTGTCAGAAGTGGTTATGGGGACTTCCGATGACCCCTTTTGAAACATTCAAACACTCAAGTGTGTCTTAAGAGGTCGTAGGACCCCTTGGGACACAATTGAGTGTTCCAATGTGTTCACAAGGGTCAAAGAGGGACCTAAGGGGTCCTAGTACACCTTATCACAGTCATATGACCCCTAGGAAGTCCACATGACCCCTTTCGACACATTGGAACACTCAAGTGTGTTCCAAGAGGTCGTAGGACCCCTTGCGACACACTTGAGTGTTCTAATGTGTCTTCGGGGTCAAAGAGGTTCCAAAGGGGTCCAAGTACACCTTCTCACACGTTAGGACCCCTAGGAAGACTCGATGACCCCTTTTGAAACATTGGAACACTCAAGTGTGTCCCAAGTGGTTGTAAGACCCCTTGAGACACACTTAAGTGTTCCAATGTATCCCCGGGGGTCAAAGTGGGTCCTAAGGGTTCCTAGTACACCTTATCATCCATTAGGATCCCCAAGAAGTCCCCATGACCCCTTTCAACATATTAGAACACTCAAGTGTGTCCCAAGAGGTCGTAGGACCCCTTGGGACACAATTGAGTTTTCCAACGAGTCAAAAGGGGTCATGGAGTCTTCTTAGGGGTCCTAACATGTGAGAAAGTGTACTAAGACCCCTTAGGACCCTCTTTGACCCCAAGGGACACATTAGAACACTCACGTGTGTCCCAAAGGGTCCTATGACCTCTTGGGACACACTTGAGTGTTCCAATATTTTAAAAAGGGTCATGGGGTCTTCCTAGGGGTCCTAATGTGTGATAAGGTGTACTAGCACCTCTTAGGACCCTCTGTGACCCCCGGGGACACATTAGAACACTCAAGTGTGTCCCAAGGGGTCCTACAACATCTTGGGACACACTTGAGTGTTCCAATGTGTCGAAAGGGGTCATGGGGTCTTCCTCAGGATCCTAACATGTGAGAAGGTGTACTAGGACCCCTTGGGATCCTCTTTAATCCCTAAAGACACATTAGAACACTCAAGTGTGTCCCAAGGGGTCCTATTACCACCTAGGACACACTTGAGTGTTCCAATGTGTCAAAAGGGCTCATGGGGAATTCCCATTACCCCTTTTAAAATAGTGGAACACTCAAGTGTGTCCCAATAGGTTGTCAGACCCCTTGGAAGACAATTGAATGTTTCAATGTGTTCTCAAGGGTCAAAGACAAATCTAAGGGGTCCTAGTACACCTTATCACGATTGTAAGACCCCTAAGAAGTCCCCATGACCCCTTTAGACACATTGGAACCCTCAAGTGTGTTCCAAGGGGTCATAGGACCCCTTGGGACACAATTGAGTGTTTCAATGTGTCCCTGGGGTCAAAAAGGGTCCTAACGGGTCCTAGTACACCTTCTCACACGTTAGGACCCTTATAAATACCCCATGACCTATTTTGAAATATTGGAACACTCAAGTGTGTCCCAAGAGGTCATAGGACCCATTTAGACATAATTGAGTGTTCTAATGTGTTTGCGGGGTTCAAAGAGGGACCTAAGGGGTCCTAGTACACCTTATCAGAAGCTAGGACCCCCAGGAAGTCTCCATGACCACTTTCGAAACATTGGAACACTCAAGTGTGTCCCAAGAGGTCATAAGACCCCTTGGGACACAATTGAGTGTTCTAATGTGTCCCCAGGGGTCAAAAAGGGACCTAAGGGGTCCTACTACACCTTATCACGCATTAGGAACCCTAGGAATTCCCCATGACCCATTTCGACACATTAGAACACTCAAGTAGGTGCCAAGAGGTCGTAGGACCCCTTGGGACACACTTTAGTGTTCCAATGTGTCAAAATGGGTCATGGCATCTTCTTAGGGGTCCTAACGCGTGAGAAGGTGTACTAGGACCCCTTCAGACCCTCTTTGACTGTTGGGGACACATTGGAACACTCACATGTGTTCCAAGGGTTCCTATGACCTCTTGGGACACATTTGAGTGTTCCATTGTTTCAAAAGGGGTAATGGGGTCTTCCTAGGGGTCCTAATGTGTGATAAGGTGTACTAGGACCCCTTACAACCCTCTGTGACCCCTAAGGACACATTAGAGCACTCAAGTCTGTTTGAAGGGGTCTTACGATCTCTTGGGACACACTTGACTGCTCCAATGTATTGAAAGGGGTCATGGGGTTTTCCTCAAGGTCCTAACATGTGAGAAGGTGTACTAGGATCCCTTAGGACCCTCTTTGACCCTTGGGGACACATTAAAACACTCAAGTGTCCCAATAAGTCAGAGGACCCTTTGAGAGACATTTGAGTGTTCTAATGTGTTCCCAAGGGTCAAAGAGGGACATAAGGGGTCCTAGTACACCTTATCATTATCGTAGGACCCCTAGGATTCCCCATGACCCCTTTCAACACATTGGAACACTCAAGTGTGTCCCAAGAGGTTGTAGGACCCCTTGGGACACAATTGAGTGTTCCAATGTGTCCCCTAGGGTCAAAGAGGGTCCTAGTACACCTTTTCATGTGTTAGGACCCCTAGGAAGACCCCATGACCTCTTTTGACACATTAAAACACTTAAGGGGTGTCCCAAGAGGTCGTAGGACCCCTTCGGACACAATTAAGTGTTCCAATGTGTTCCCGGGGGTCAAAGAGGAACATAAGGAGTCCTAGTACACCTTATCACATGTTAGAACCCCTAGGAAGTCCCCATGACCCCTTTCGACACACTTGAACACTCAAGTGTGTCCCAAGAGGTTGTAGGACCCCTTGGGACACAATTGAGTGTTCCAATGTGTTGAAAGGGGTCGTGGGGTCTTCTTAGCAGTCCTAACATGTGAGAAGTGTAATAGGACCACTTAGGACCCTCTTTGACCCCCGGGGACACATTGGAACACCCAAGTGTGTCCCAAGGGGTCCTACAAATTCTTGGGCTTTACTTGAGTGTTTTAATGTGTCCAAAGGGGTCATGGGGTCTTCCTAGGGTTTTTAATGTCCAAAAATGTGTACTAGGATCCCTTAGGTCCCTCTTTAACCCCTAGGGACACATTAGAACACTCAAATGTGTCTGAAGGGGTCCTATGACCTCTTGGGACACACTTGAGTGTTTTAATATGTCAAAAGGGGTCATGGGGACTTCCCATGACCCCTTTTGAAACATTAGAACACTTAAGTTCCTCCCAAGAGGTCGTAGGACCCCTTGGGACACAATTGAGTGTTCCAATGTGTTCTCGGGGGTCAAAGAGAGACCTAAGGGGTCCTAGTACATATTATCATAGTCGTAGGACCCCTAGGAAGTTCCCATCACCCCTTTTGACACATTGGAACACTCAAGTGTGTCCCAAGAGGTTGTATGACCCATTATGACACACTAGAGTGTTCCAATATGTCCCTGAGGTTTAAAAAGGGTCCTAAGGGGTCCTAGTACACCTTCTCACACATTAGGACTCCTAGGAAGATCCCATGACCACTTTTGAAACATTGGAACACTCAAGTGTGTCCCAAGAGGTTGTAGGACCCCTTGAGACACACGTGAGTGTTCTAATGTCTCCCCAGGGGTCAAAGAGGGTCCTAAGGGGTCCTAGTACACCTTCTCATGTGTTAGGACCCCTAGGAAGACCCCATAACCTCTTTTAAAATATTGGAACACTCAAGTGTGTCCCAAGAGGTTATAGGACCCCTTGGGACACAATTGAGTGTTCCAATGTGTTCCTGAGGGGTCAAAGAGGGACCTAAGGGGTCTTAGTACACCTTCTAATGCATTAGGACCCCTAGGAAGTCCCCATGACCCCTTTCGACACATTGGAACACTCAAGTGTGTCCTAAGAGGCCATAGGACCCATTGAGACACAATTGAGTGTTCTAATGTGTCCCCGGGGGTTAAAGAGGGACCTAAGGGGTCCTAGTACACCTTATCATGGGTTAGGACCCCTATGAAATTCCCATTACCCCTTTTGACACACTGGAACACCCAAGTGTGTCCCAAGAGGTCGTAGGTGTAACCACTTGAATTTGGTCTGTTTCAACTATGAACCCTATTTGCCCTAAGTGTGATCATACCCTCGATTATGTCCAAACGACTCTGTTAATGCTTGGCATAATTCTTGGAATCAATTTAATGTCCTAGGTGATTTTTATCACTGAATTATATTAACTATTGTAGCCAAACAATTCAAATCAATTCAAACTATTTAAATCAAACCAAATACAAACATGGCTATAGTATTTAATTATAAAGGAATTAAATAAATCCCTAAATCAATTACCCACTTGCAAATAACCTATTCCCCTAGCCTATTTAATTTAATTAAAATGGCTATAGTCCCCTTAATTATTAAAAACAATAAAATGCTTAAATAATTAATTCCTATATTTTTAAATGAATTAAATAAGTTTAATTCATTTAGTTAATATTCCCTTCAACCGCAACCTAACCTATCTCAACCACTTCTACCCTGGGTTCTAACCCATTTCAACCCATTCCACCCTTGCTAATCTAATCCTAATCCTAATTCTACCCTAACCCACTTCCTAATGTTGTCACATTCTATTAGGGAATGATTAACAACTCCACCCACTTGAGAAAGTCAAGGAATCTCAAGATTCCTTTCTCAAGTCCACCTTCTCAAGCCACCCTCTTACACCCTTCCCATGGTTCTTTAAGGCTTTCATTAATGCCTCATTAATGAAGATGCCTTAAGCCCATGTCTCCTCAATGTCTCATTAATTCCCAAAGCATTAATGGCTCTTACACCACCATTAATGAGTCCCTCAACTCATTAATGAGCCTTCTCTCTCTCTCTCTCTCTCTCTCTCTCTCTCTCTCTCATTCTTCTATAAATAGAAGCCATTTTTTAGAGCAATTAAGCCTTCATCCCATATTGTAAATGCATTGTTATGCTGTTGGAATAGACTTAGCTCATACTTCATTTCATAGTTCATTCTCATACATTGTTATTATGTCCATTTTTAGACTAATATGCATTGTTCATTGAATAATAGTTAGTTTTTAACTAAATCTTTCATGCTA
>MU224050.1:3278115-3293783 GCA_018584345.1 Thuja plicata | reverse complement strand
AATCTGAGGGCTTTTATGTTATATGCTACACTCATCCTAGTTAGAAAGCAATAAGTCGATGTTATGGTTTATATGCTCTTTAACCCTTGTTTTTCACTAACAGAATGACTTATTGAAGTGTTGTGTTCCAGATAATAGGTGCACAAATATACACAAACATTTCTGGCACCCACCGTGGGGCTAGATTTCCAACTTGGCCTCATTTTCTAACACTTTTTCACTAATTTGCATGCCCAGAATTCTGTTACAGGCTCATTTTTGACCATTTAGGATCGCCTCTGGGATACGCCATTGCACCGCATAAAATGAGGCTCGCATCTGAGATTTCCCAGATCATTTTCAGTTCAGGCTCACATCTGGTAAGCATGGAATCACATCTGGTAAGGAAGCTCGCATATAGTATGTTGCATAGCATTAAGTAAAATTTTAGGTTTGCATCTGGTTAGAAAGTTTGTGCATTTCGTTTGCCTAACTCTAACATTTTGACAAGTCGTGTTTTTGGTGTCTTGCAACCTAACAAGTGTTTACAGGTTGTTCTTGAAATTTTTTGTGGGAGTTAACATAAACAACACTAACTTGGTTTTTCAGGTTACCCAACCCCCCATCTTGACTTCTATTTTATTTGCTTTCCAAATTAAGATAGATATTCCAATCTATCACTAAATTGACTAGAGGATTATGCTCTTTTCCTTTTAAGGAAAATCAGAAACTCATACATCAGTTTATGGATTGAACAGAATTTGGAGTTAACTGAACAAGAAAACACATCATTTAATTCAATTTGGACCAGTAAATGAACAACACAAGTCACTAAATATTGCGGTTCAATGAACAACTACATCATATAATTTCTTTTTGGATTCAGAAATTGGACAATCAAAGAACTAAATATATGGGATCAAAGAACAAGTTCAATTGTTTTATTCAATTTGGATCAGTAATTGGACAAGCAACTCATTAAATTTTGTGGCTAATTGAACAAAACAACTTTCCTTTTCAAGCAATCCTATTTTTCTTAAATAGGCACAAACTAAATAGAGCTCAACATAGCTTGAAGGAATGAACTTTGCTTTACATGTTTTGGGAGAAAATGGTTTAGATTAAGAGAGTATGCTCTTCTTCTTCGGAAGAATCAAAAATCCAAACATCCAAACCTCGCCAATCTTGGTTACATATATTTAAACAATAGAGGGCCTGCTGGTTGAGGAAAAAATCTCCCGGGAACAACCCAAGTGAGGACAGGTTTTACGCCAACCCTTCCAACTTACTATAAATAGTTTCTTCCTCGTAGGCTAAAGCCTCGAAAGATGGAACTGGTTTTGTTCTTAAAATTTTGACATCATTCCTTGAACATATCTAGGTATATGTAGAGCGAAGCCACTTGAATCTTTCTTGAGAGACTACATACATTCAGGTACTCATAGGGCTAGATGCCTGAATTTTGCCTTGTGCAATTCTATGGGGGACAGTTTTGGGGGACAGTTTCAAACGGATAGCCCAATAATCTACAACAAATTTCAACTAAAAGAATTCCTGATTCATCCCAAAAAGGGTGATAATATTTGTGCAAGGAAAAAATTAATTTCCCCAAGACACTCGTCATATTGTGCCCTCACTTGCGTTTGGAGTTGGCTAATACAACATCATGACTAGAGCCATTGTGTGCTTGGTGATGGTTGTTTTCTGATTAGCATTTGAGTTTGTACCTGAGTCAATGAGCAAAGATTTTCATCCTCCACCTAGAGAATAGGAAAAGATGAGTGTTTGTTGCACCCTCCTAATAATGAAAAAATTTTAGTGTGTTCAAAAGATCATTAAAAAGATAAGCTCCTCAAAACAATCAACAAGTTTCAAACCCTAGAATACAAGTGTTTTTCACTCATTACGGCACCTCCTAAAGCAATCTGGAAATGAGCAACTTCACGCACTTTGAAACTGAACTTTTCAAAACTAACCCAAATTGACAAAGACATCATAAGATCGCATCCCAGATTTACCAAGTCACATTTGGTGTTTAGGGTTGCATTTGGTATACTGGCTCACATTTGGTCAGCACATAGTCGCATCCAGATTCTAGGATCACATCTGGTATCATCAAAGGCTCGCATCTAGGAGCTTGCATTCAGGACAATGGGTACTTGTAGAAGTTTTTCTTAGAAAGTCTTAGTTGATTAGGATCCCCTTTTGGCTCTTTAGCTGGTTCCGGTTGTCTCTTCTGGTCTCCCTATTGTAATATTAAAACACTTTTGAAACGTCCACCTTGCATGCTTAATCAATCCTTCACGATCAATTCAATATGTGTTGTCTACCCGCTTTCTACCAACAACTTGGTTCCCACCTCACTATCAGGGCATTCTAACCCACTAACGCTGGAATCATTTACATCCAACCACAAACTGTTACTTTTTCCTAGACACGCCCACTTGAACAATCTGAAACTCTCACTTGCACTATTGGAAAACGTTAACAAAAGTTGAGGAACAACTTCACGGTTAACACAAGACACAAGTACGCATCTAAAGGATTGAAAGTGCCTCCTAAAACACCACACTTTCAAGGAGAAACTTCTCATAGTTCCCTTCTCGATCTAGATACCCCTCAAATGGATAGCAACACTCGCAGATGGAGTGAGGCTTTTGAGGACTATAACAATGGAAAACACCAAAAACCCAAAGATATTGATGAAGAGGAAGAACCCAAGATCAAACGTCCTTTGTTTGAATCTGGTAGTGAGGACGAAATCACTAAAGATGAATATAAAAAACTCAAACAAAGCAAGAGGTTCCACCAGATAACTGAAAGAATGATTGATTAGGATAAAGAAAAGTACTTTCTCCATTTAGCTTCCATGGGCGTCAAATTGCCTAAAGATTATGATGTGGAATAGCTCAAAGATAAGGAGGTACCAAATTCGATATCCATTCTCACCAAATAGCTCAATTTTCTGCAAACAGAGCTCATGAATCTCAAACAGGAGGAGAAACCTAAAACAAAATGCTCTTTGGACACCACTTGTCCATTCCCTTTTGACAAGAGTATCACTATGGTCCCATTTCTTTCCAATGTGGCAAGACCAAAATACAAAAAGTACATGGGAGAAACTGACCCGCATGACCATGTGAGAGAATTTTGTGCTCTTAGCATAGAATACATGCACAAACCGACATACCTCATGCAACTATTTTCAGGAAGTCTAGGAGGTAATGCCATGGAGTGGTTCTCAAAACTAAACCCCAAGGTCAAGACATTTGAGGAGTTGATCCAACGCTTTATCCAACATTACTCCTACAACATCCAACATGACGTAACTATGATGGACCTATGTAATACCAAACAACGAACTGGAGAATCATTTACACACTTCCTACAAATATGGAGGAAGATTTTTGCACGATATTCAAGGGCCATTCCTGAAACAAAGAAGATGGATATATTCGTTAATAATCTAGTACCTGAGTTAAATGATGCACTACAAATGCAAGACTCTCCAAGCTTCGACAGAATGATTAAAAATTCCCTCCGTATTGAGGAATTCATGGTCAAAAGGGGAGAGATCACCCTTCAAAATGAAAACAAGACCAACAACTCCAACTCCAAGCCTAAATGGTGGAAACAAAACAAAAATGTTGTTAATGACAGAGTGGTTGACGCCTCTAACATTAATCCTAAACCCGAGGTATTCAATCTAACCAATGGCATGAAAGTAAGAAAGGATGCTAAAATAACAACTCCCCCACCCAAAGCAAACAATGATAATAGCAAGGGTCGAACATGGACATCAAAACCCCAAAGAACATTCACTCCTTTGGGAGAGCCTCTTGAGACTTTTCTAAAAATGCTAGTGGATAAAAAATTTCTTACAATCCTAGATTCCAAACCATGGGAACCAATGGTCAAACCCAGGTGGTGGGATGATAACTCTTACTGTATCTTTCACAAAAAAAACGGACACAAGACTAATAATTGCCTCAAACTCAAGCATGTCATCCAAGACCTCATCGAAGGAGGTAAGATCAAAGTGGATGGACACACTACCAATGAGGATCATACAATGTTCAACAAACCCTTTCCTAATTATGATCAAGGAGAAACATCTAAAGGGAAAGGTAACGAAGTCCACTACACCTATTCCAAAAATGATAATGTGATCAATATGCTAGACATCAAAACCAAATCCGTAAATGTGATCACAATCAAGGGAGTTAATAACACCTCTTTCCAAACCAATGTTGTAACACGAATCCAAGCATAAGTTACAATCAAAGGACCTCCCAAACCAACATCAACATCCAAGGTTCCTATTGTAACTATTCCTAAACCAACACCAAAACACATAGTCACTATTCCTAGAGAAAAATATGACTCGGTAGACCAATTGCAATGAACCTCTGCCAAAATTTCTATTTTCGAGTTGCTCAAGATATCCACAGTGCATAGAGAAATTCTAGAACAAGCTTTGCACGCTGCTAATGTTCCAAAAGATATTGATATAGACAAGTTCCAAGTGATGGTCAATCACATCTCAACGCCACATTACCTCTCCTTTTCTGAAGAGGACGAAAAGTCATTGACGCATCCACATAATCAACCCCTCCATATTGAAGTCCTTATTCATAAATCCTGTGTTAGACACGTGTTGATAGATGAAGGCGTAGGATTGAATATCTGTACACTGGATCTAATCAAGAGACTAGGTCTCTCAGAACAAATAATTGACTCTAGAAGCAAGATAACCATTAAAGCTTATGATGAGGAAGAAAGATCCTCTAGAGGTCTTATTGTTCTACCTGTCAGGGTCGGACCAATTAAGAGGAATGTCATCTGTCAAGTTCTGGATCTACCATTGGCCTACAATATCCTACTAGGGAGGCCATGGATTCACGGGATGCAAGTTGTACCATCCACTTACCATCAATGCATAAAGTTCCTACACAATAGGGTGGAAGTGACGATTCCCGCACACGCTAACTACAGTTGCAAAAATATCAAAGAAGGTAGCATGATCCCACACAACAAAGAGGCTATGGATGTAGATACTCCTGAAACTATCAAGGACATGGTTATGAAGAGTTTTAGCAGAACCTTGAAACTTGAAGAAATAGGTAGTGGAGAGTACAAGCTGGACTTGACTCCCTCACTGATAGAACTTTCGGTGTCACCGAGATCCTATGAAAAACCTTCATCGACATTCACACCTCTAGCATCCAAGGAGCTAGAAGTACATAAAGCAACTGGAATGATAAAAGCATCCACGTCTTCTTCAGATAACATAGAAGAACATGCAGTCTTGGACTGGCTTTACAAAGGAGAACCAGTGGAATCTGAGGTCAAACATGTGAAGATATCCCCAGAAGAGTATGGAAAGGGGTATGATTTCCTCACACAAATGGGATATAAAGGAAAGGGGCCTCTAAACGAAAAGCATAAGGGCTTATTGAACCTATACCCATGGAGTTTCAGAACACCAGAGATAAAATAGGACTTCGTTTTAATACTCAATCTGACAAACCTACTTAAAAAGATAGCCCGGCCTCTGATAAAGGGAGTGATGAAATAGATGAGATAGTACTAGAACCATGGCCTTATGAAATATTGTTACATATTGGTACAAATAATCCTGAATATCAGGGAGAACGCTATATACCCAGCTTTGAGGTACCACAAGATCTTCACACCCCTTTGCTAGCACAACCTCCCATTCAAGAGGTAGTAGACACCATAGAAATAATTACTCAAGAGATACCCCGGCCACAAAATTTACATCCTAACTGGGGGCAATTGGTCACAATTTCACATGTCCTTGATCTACCCCACTTTGATCTATGAGTAGCTAACTGAGTACATCAGATATCCATTGTTGAATACTTAAATAGATGTGATGATGATCTAACAGACTCTCATGACTATGAATGGGATCGGCTATCTATCACCTCTAAAGATATTGGAATAGATACAATTCACATGTTTGCGGCTCCCTCAGCTCCTAGTAAACAATCTAACACTCCTCTCAATGATACTGATCCTCCTGAAGCAGAAGAAGAACTCCTTCCTCCAATCATTGATGAAGAAATTGGTAAATACATAAGTTTAGAAGAATTTCATAGGCCACAAGCAAGAAACCTCCATTTACAAAGAGGTGATGATGAGATCTCTACTGACTAGTTGCTAGATTTTGATCTGCATATGACTAACAATGACCCTTTTAATGATGATCTCACTCTTATTGATCTAAATATCAAAGAAATTAACTTAACAGATTGTGTCATGTCAGTTAATGGTCTTGATGCTAACACGATGTTGTCCTTCCCAGAGTCTGATTCCCTAACATTGGTACTTCCAAACCTATTTGATTGGACTGAAACAGATCCTACTCCTATCCTCAACTTTCCCAATGACCACACCCTAGCTTTTTATCTCAATGCTAGTTAACCTTACCCTTCTTCCACGAATTCAAGGAGCGAGGACATGTCACAGGAGGATATCAAGTTTCTTATTCAAAAACTAAAAAAGAAAAAGAAAAAGTGTACTGATGGTGAAAACCACTCTATGGAAGTATCAGATACAAAAATAGTAAAGAAAAAAGATGTATCTGATGGTGAAAACCTCTTAGAGGCACCAAAAGATGAGACTCTTGATATCCTCCCTGAACACTTTTAGGAAAGGTCTTTGATACTAATTGAACCAACACACCCAGTAAATTTGGGTACTGTTGACAATCCTCAAATAGTACACCTTGCACAATCCTTATCAGAAGAGGAGAAGACACAGTTCACAGAGTTCCTAAAGGAGAAGATTAAGTTTGCATGGTCCTATACAGATATGCCAGGGCTAGATCCTAATCTAATCATGCAGCACTTGCCTATAGCTCCTAGGATCAAGCTCGTAAAGCAAAAACTTAGAAAAATGCATCCTCATGTTGCATTATTGGTAAAAGTAGAGCTGGAAAAGTTGTTAAAGGCAAGATTTATCAGAGTCATTGCATATGCAGGATGGATCTCCAATGTGGTCCCCGTGTCTAAATCCGATAAATCTATCAAGATCTATATTAACTTCAAGGACTTGAACAAAGCATGTCCGAAGGATGACTTCCCTCTACCTAACATTGAGATGATCATAGATCTTACAATAGGCTACCAGATGTATTCTTTAATGGATGGATTCTTGGGTTATAATCAAATAAAAATTGCCCCTGAGGATCAAGAGAAAACATCATTTACATGCACATGGGGCACCTTTTTCTAGAATTCCATGCCTTTCGGGTTAAATAATGTCAGTGCAACATATCAAAGAGCCATGACAACAATATTCCATGATATGATGCACAAGAACATGGAGGACTACGTAGATGACACATTGGCTAAATCCAAGGAAAGAGGTAGTCACATTGCTGACCTAAGAAACATATTAGATCAGATGGAACAGTTCCAACTCAGGCTCAACCCCAAGAAATGTGTCTTTGGGTTCCAATCAGGGAAGCTCCTAGGATTCTTTGTTTCATCAAAAGGAATTGAGGTAGAACCTGCTAAAGTTAAAGCTATTATAGAGATGACTCCTCCACAAAACATCAGTAAAATGAGGACACTACAAGGGAGACTCCAGTCCATCAGGAGATTCATGCCCCGACTTGTAGATAGGGCCCAACCCTTTACTAAGCTACTACATAAAGGGGTTACCTTCAAATGGGATGAACATTGTGAAGTGAACTTCAGAGAATTGAAGGGATACCTGGCTGCTCTACCTATTCTTATGGCGCCTATTCATGGGAAGCCCCTACTCCTATACATTTCAGCTACAACTACATCCCTAGGAGTATTACTAGCACAAGAAGATGAAGCAAAGAAAGAAAGAGCTATCTACTATATTAGTAGAACACTGGTCACCTATGATCTCAATTATAGTATTATTGAAAAAGCATGCTTAGTGGTCGTCTTCGTATCACAAAAATTAAGGCACTACATGCTCTCACATACAGTGAAGCTCATTGCTAAGATTGATCCTCTAAAGTATCTTTTGAGAAGAACGGTATTAACAGGATGTTTGGCAAAATGGGCCCTGATTCTAAGTGAGTTTGACATTGAATATGTAGAACAGAGAGCTATCAAAGGATAGGTCCTTGCATATCAATTGGCTGATTCATCACTCTAGGATGATGAACCTTTAATCATTGAATTTCTTGATGAAACAATCATGCATCTCACTGAGTATCCATGGAAGATGTACTTTGATGGTTCATTCACTCAACAAGGATCTGGAGTAGGGGTCCTCTTTATAACTTCTCAAGGTTACAAGATTCCCAAATCCTACAAAATTGATGTTTCCATGCACCACCAATATTTCAGAATATGAAACATTGGTAAACGACCTTAAGCCAGCTATGGAGTGGAAAATTGTAGAGTAACACATGTATGGTGACTCCCAACTAATTATCAATCAGGTCAATGGGGAGTATCAAACGAAGGATGAAAAGTTGATGCCCTACAAGAAACTAGTTGATGACCTGAAGAAGTACTTTGTCTTCGTCACCTTCCAGCAGATACCAAGATTAGAGAACAAAGCTATAGACACTATGGCTACCTTGGCATCCATGTTACAATTAGAAGAACATCAATTCTACTATGACTTCTTGGTGGAAGAACTATCCTATCCTGCCTTTGATACCCCTGAGTACCAGGTAATATGTGCTTTAAATACTCCAGACCAATCTTGGTATGCCAATATCATTGTTTACCTTTCTGACCAAACCATTCCCGCCAATCTATCCAGAAATGAGAAAAGATCCCTGATTAGGACAGCATCGCGTTACATCCTCATAACTAACAACCTATATCAACGTGGTCTTGATGGTACACTTCTTCGGTGTTTAGAACTTGAAGAGTCCGATCTAGCATTAAAAGAAGTCCATGAAGGTGTATGTGGAATGACTTTTCATTAGAAAAGAAACTACTCAGAGTAGGCTATTACTAGCCTACCATGGAGAGAGATGCTATTCATTTTTCAAAAACATGTCTTAAATGCCAGACACATGTAAATCTTATCCATGCTCCTGCCAGAGAACTTGTACCTTTCATAACACACTGGCCATTTCAGCAATGGGCCTTTGACTTGGTTGGAAAAATATATCCCAATTCCTTAAATGGACACAAGTTCATCATTACGGCCACTGAGTATTTCATGAAGTGGGTCAAGGTCGTGCCGCTAATCAAAGCCACTGGTAAACAGGTGGCTATGTTCATTCTAAAATACATTATTTATAGATATGGGATACCCTCTTCAATTGTAATAGACAATGGGGGCCAATTTAAAAATCAAGACATTGATGACCTTTGTGAACTGTTCCATATTACTCAACACTGCTCCTCAATCTATTACCCTTAAGGTAATAGACAGGCTGAGGCATCCAACAAGAATATTATCAAAATCCTATATAGAACTGTAAGTAAGTCTGGCAGAGATTGGCATCTACAACTGAATCTGGCACTATGGGCCTACAGAACAAGCATAAGAACACCAACTGGAGCCACACCATTTGCTCTAGTCTATGGAGCTGAAGCAGTACTACCTATTGAGGTTGAAATCCCATCTTTACGGATATATTTACAAGGTCTTGTTATTGATGAGCAGTACAACATAGATAGGGTGAATTCTCTGGATTTACTAGATGAGTGAAAAAAACAAGCATTCAATCACCTCAAAGTGTATCAAGCACGTATGTCTAAAGGCTACAACAAAAAGGTAAAGCCACGTAAATTTGAAGTGGGTGATCTCATCTTAAAAGAGAATCCTAAGAACCAACCTAACAGAGAGTAGAAAGGATAACAGAGAGCAGAAAGGAAAATTTGAACCTAATTGGTTGGGACCTTATGTTATCACTGCCACTTTTGGGACTAGAGCTTATCAATTAGCTACACTTGAGGGAGACATTCTTCTAGATCCTATCAATACTCTACATTTGAAGCGGTTCTATGCTTGATGTTTGGCTAGCAGAGCCTGTACAACAAAAAGTTCTTGCAAAATACCAAAAACATTTAGAAAATTGATCCTGAAGAAATCCAAAAATAGTGGAAAAGGTCCTACAAAAAGGGTATCCTTGGTGAAAACCTAGTAATAGGCGCCTTGATACTACAAAAACATTCAAAAAAGAAAAAATAGCAAAAAAAAAAAAAATTGAAAACAAGAAAAGTGCCTTGATGAGCAGCTGGTAAAACAGGCATCTTGGTAGCAAAAAGAAAGAAAAGATCTTGCCAAGTGGTGAAAATCTGGCAATCAGGCGTCACTTGTGTTCTGCGCTCCATCTATCAATGCACTACTGATACTAGGCCTTTATAATTTTTCTTGTGCTCATACACTGACTTCATTTTCCTAAATGGCTATCTTATCCTCACTTGGGATTTGTCTATCTTTACGTCTTAGGAATAAGTCATTCTGCACTAGGGGCATCTTTGCTGGCATAGTAGGTTATGGTTGCTAGGTTGCTCTAGGATGGTTTGCCTCACAAACACAATGTTTCTTGATACATGCAAAACAATGTCACTTTCCAAAACAAGGGTGTCTTTTCAAAACATCACATATCCAGACATGACATTTACAGTGACAGTGTTCCTACAAGGCTATATTGAATCACAAAAATGAATGGATTATCCTCTCAATGCACCAACATGGAACACTATATTGCTTATTCCAATTTTCCGATTGATGAATCTTTACTATGTTTAACATCTAAATGAACAAGTATTACTTAAACACACAGTTTGATAATGGTTTGACTATGATTCTTTCATGTCCTGATGATGTTTTCAACTAGGGGCATCTAAGTAATAATAAATTTGTATTTGATTGATTCTCAATTGATGATTTATTATTTCTTAGTTACTCAATGACTTCTGCACAAAGACAAAGAGTGACAAGGATAGGGGGCATAATGTTTTCTTGGTTTTCTGCATATGGTGATTGTTCCAAATGATCCTATAAAATTCACCTAACTTAGATGTTTATGGTAAGAGCTACCACTATGGGTGGATAGCCACATATATCTTGATCTTCGTTATGTGTAAACTATGGTGAGGTTGAAACAATTTCCTTGTCTGTTTTCTATTCCAGATTCTCACTAAGGTATACGAATCCTAATGTATTCAAGGATATGAATTTTCAAGGTCATTGCGGGTCCAATATCTTGCCTTAATCAAAATCTGGTATATTAAAAGGAAGGTGACTATTTTATTATCCTGGATTCTATGCCTTGATGCCTAAGTCTATTTTTGACATTTCAATAAAATATAGTATTCATACTTTCATAATATCAATGGGTATTAGTGATTGTTGTACTATCCGATGGTATCCATTCCAAAAGTGCCCAATGATGATAAAAAGCTATACATTTGCATACCAGTGACAAAGTCCTAAGAGTCTGCATATAGTTACATTTAGAGATTGCATGATACATTTATAAAAATAGTGAACGCATAAAGACTTTTTGTGCTCAAAAATGCTTTCTATCTTCTTCTAAACATCAAGTTAATTACATCATCCATATTAATGATATCTATATCGTTGCACATCCATAACATACATTTTGCATTTATTGAAAAGAAGAAACATGAAAATACAAAAAAATAAAGCATCCATGTATTGCATTTTTACTTTTTCATCCTAAGTGCATCCATACATCTATATTGCATGAAAGGGAAAATCAAAAGAAACATACATTTGCATTTTCACATGAGTATCATTCAAAACATATTTATATCAATAATAACTCATCACATCCAATCATAAAATGATGTTATCATCTAAAAACTAACCCATCAAGAGACCAAGATATCATCACATGTGCAAGATACATTTATCACATCTATGAAAGCAAAGGGAACTCATAAAACATGTCAGAATCAGGAAGCTGCATCAGATATATATATATATATATCATCAAAACATGGTACAGATCCAAATATGGAATAGTATGCATAAAGAGTATTTGAGTATTAGTGAGCCAAAATGAATAAGATATACATGTATGAATGTCATATACAAAAGAGGGATCTCAGCAGGATCCAGATACACAAATGTAAGATCAAGATATACATATAAATGATATAAATATCAACTCTACCCCGCCCCCTCTCCTTGATCAGGAGGAGGAGGAGGAGGTGGTACAAAAGGAGCCATTGGAGGTGGCATGGCCCCCTCTAACTGCTGAGTCACTCGTGAAAAAGAAGGAGCTCTCTGGCCCTCAGGCACTGCTACATGATACAAGGCATAATAATAAGTAGCCCTTTGCCCCTTATGAACCACTGTCTGAGCATGTGCATCCCTCTCAGCTCTGAGCATCTCACCCTACCTGTCCCTCTCTACTCTCAGCTGCTCAATCTGTATATCCCTATCCACCAATAAGGCATCGACAGTAGTAACTTGGGCCTCCAATGCTGTAATCCTAGCTTGGAGCTGCTCCCTCTCCTGCTCACACCTAGATAGAGGATCTCCATCTCTATCTATATCCTTCTCTTGGGACCTATCCTGTCCTCTATCTGGTGGTCTATCCTGTGACTCCTAATTCCTTTGTCACTGCTGCTCTCCTGTAAGCAAAGGGCTAGTATCTTTCTAAGGAGCCACAAATCTGAACTTCTGGCGCCTACCCTGCTCACTGCCACTAGCTCCACCTATATCGACAGTCTCACCACCACCACCCCTATCATCTCCATCATTATCATCATCACAAGGAGGGTGCCTGCCATCTCTGCCACCATCCCTACCACCATCATGCCCTCCATGCCTGCCAGGAGCCTTGTCTCTCTACGCGCTGCCCCTACCCCTGGTTGGTCGATCATCAGGATCATAGTCTAAGGGCTCCTCTACGCGAGGAATGATCTCCTCAGGCACAATGAACTAAAGAAAGGGGTACTGAAGCCTCACAGCAGCATATCCATCTGACACACCTGCATCAACTACATTGGGATGAAGATCCCAGTCTACTACCACCATATCTCGGATCTCCTGGTGTGTTGTCCCATATGTCAACTATGCACCCCATAATGGTGTCTCATCTCTGGTCTGGGCATATACAGTAATGTCCTTTGTCCTACCCTATTGACGCCCATACTGCCTTAGCACTCTGGTGATCATGAACCACTCTATAATATATCTAGTCCTGCCAATGAGATATAGGCTCTGACATAAGTAGGGTACCTGATGGGCATCTGAGGTCCACACCTTGCAATCTAAATATGGCCACCAAATGACCTCTATCATATCATCGAATAAGCGGCACCAGTAATCAATCTTGCCCAGATCGGGCTACTAAAGAAGACCTGCATACATATAAACATAGGGCTGCTCTAGTGCCCTCTGTCTATCTACAATCAACCGTGTCACAGGGATGTGCTCCCAGGCCCAAATCTGGAGAATAAGAATGCCTATGGTCATGCTCCGAGTATAGTGGTATACTATCTCATGCAGCTCTCTATACATATGGGCTAAGATACAACTGCCCCATGCAAATCTCTAATGGTGGGTAACCATCTGCTCGATCATATCTACCCACCCGACCATAAATCCATGCTAGCCCCTATCAGGCATCAGGATGCCACCGACTAGACCTGCTAAATAAATAGATAAATGATCGTAATGATCGACTATGTAATCCCAAGATAGATACCTCCAATCTATGGTGTAATCCTGGAAATATCTCCATACAGCACCAATCGCCATAGCCTTCGTCGACTCAAATCGTACCTCATGCCCAATCAACGATACTTGAAGTATCCTCCAGACATCCTCCAGAGTCACTATGATCTCTCCAGTTGTTAAATGAAAGGTGTTGTGCTCTGAGTGCCATCTCTCAGCTAGAGCAGTCAACAACCCACAAGTTTACCCCGATCTTGAGTAAACCTATCAATGAGCATAATCCACATCGGATCATGGTATTCTGCTCATCATCTGACAACCATCCAGACAACACAAGCACATTGTTAGAGTAATAGTCTATCGGGGTTACTAATTTAAATCATTATGATCTAATTAGTAACTTCCCTATTCACTCTAGTGTGCTTAAGCTAACCTTAGGTAGTTTCTATTTCTGTTAGTTTCCCTTTTTAGGGTTTCGGCATCCTTTATAAGGATTGTCCGCTTTGTAATTCTTAAGGAGATTGTAATTTCATTATTGTTGTTAATAGAAAATTATTTCTTGCAACATGCTTTTTTAGTCTCTGGCCTATCGGCCGCCATAGCCATTCTTCTGTCTTCTCTCTTCTGTCTGTTTCATTATGTTTGTAATAGCTATGCATGCAGGTGTTCTTGGGTAGATTGATGTTCATCAATCTCAACATGGTATCAGAGCTCTCCTGCATTCGGCTGTTCGTTCTCTGTTGAAGCAGCGAGGGTCTGAAGCTTTCTCGGCTTTTGCTTATTAGTTCTGGGGGGTCTCTAGTTTTAGAGGCAATTTGGGCCCAAACGGACACCGCCATTGCGTCCAGAAGGCCCAAAAACCCTAGAAACCATATAAGGTTTGTCCATTTTGGACACCGGGGCCTCTGAAAAAAATTTCGGCCTCCCAAGGCCGTACGACATGTTTTTCGATGCACAAATCGGAAAAAATTAAAAAAAAAACCTTATTTTTTTAAGGTTTTTGGTTTTAAAAATAGCGCTGCCTTTACTATTAAAAGGTGCCACCGAGCGACCACCCAGGCGCGCTGAGCGGCCACCCGAGCGGCTACCCGAGCGGCCTCCTCAGCAGCCTCCGCCGCTGGTCTTCACTGCGGGCGCCGCCGCCTTTCAACTCCGCGGCCTCTGTTCGCCGCTCCGGCGCCCCTGTGCCCCGCTCCTCCCACCGCCCCTGCGGCCCGCCACTCCAGCCCTCCGCCCGGCCCCTCTGCGCCTCCTCCTCCGCGCTGGCCCCTGTTTAAAAAGGCGCCGCTCCGCCCAGCAATTTCCGCCCCCGCTCCGCTCCATGGGTTGCACCTTTTGCCCAGCCCCCGTGGGCTTATAGGGTTAAGCGGACGGTCCTATTGTGACCATGGGCTCCGGTTCTAGCCCCTGGAGCGCGCCATGCGCCCGGGGGCCCAAATTTTTTAGCCCCTGGGGGCATTTTTGGTTCTTTTGGAGCTTTTTTGGGGGTACCTGGCTGTTTTCGCTCTACAAGGAGCATACGGGGGTATTTTTGCGACTTCCATATACCGTCGGAAAGCTCTTTCTGAGCACTTTCCAATGGTAGAGGTTGTAGTTTTGGGTTCCACCGTTTCGACAGCAATTTTTTCTGTTGAAGTCTGATATTTTGTTTTGCCTTCCGGGAGTCATATCTGGCTCATCCGGACTCCTTTTTCGGCAAACAAGATATCGTCGGAAAGCTGATTCTGTGTACTATTTAGTGGCAGAGGTATTTCTTCCAGATTCTGCCTTGGGTTTTCACTCCTCTGAGTTATACAGTTTATGCCCTCTGGTGGTGTGCTTGGTTCTACAGGTCCGGGGATCTCTTCCTCTGAGTTCATAGTGCACTCTACTTTCTGACTTCTGAGCTTGCATGCTCTTTCTGATGCATTATTTTCTATAAACACACTGAGATAAAGTGCCTTTCTTCTTCTTTTCTTGGATCTTGTACACCTGGTTCGGTTGATGTACCCGCACTGTGTTATAAAGTGCCATGGGGGGATTCTGATGCATTTGCCACTATAGGCGCATCT
>MU224050.1:3237429-3274651 GCA_018584345.1 Thuja plicata | reverse complement strand
CATCCTAGTTAGAAAGCAATAAGTCGATGTTATGGTTTATATGCTCTTTAACCCTTGTTTTTCACTAACAGAATGACTTATTGAAGTGTTGTGTTGTAGATAATAGGTGCACAAATATACACACACAGTAGGACCCACTGGGACACATGTGAGTGTTTCAATGTGTTGAAAGGGTTCATGGGGTCTTCTTAGGGGTCCTAACGTGAGAGAAGGTGTACTAGGACCCCTTAAGACCCTCTTTGACCCCCAGGGACACATTGTGGTGTAGTAGAACCTAAGGTTAGTAACATTTATAGGATAGAAAGATTTTCAGTTTCTAAGGTGTTTTGTTCCACCATTCTTGTAATGAACAAGGTCAATCGGTGAACAAACACCATAGTTGCTTAATAGTTATTTTCTAGTTAAAGTGTGCGTTTATATAGGTTTTAAAATCTCTGGAAATTCAACAAGGCCCTAGCAACCAAAACTGATGAACTGCCACTAATTTATAGTGGTGCTAGGGAAACTCTGTTGCTCGTTAATGCTACTTGGGAATCTTGCTCAGTTTACACTAGGTTGCTCGGGTATGCTATGCAGAATGCTCACAAATGTCGCTCGATAATGTCTCTTAGGTTACACTTGTTCCTCGGGGTTGTTTCTCAGTGATGTTGCTCGGGGTTTCCTACAAATTTCAAATTTCTTGACTGTGCTTGGGTATTGAAGGTGAAGGTTATTTTGATGCTCGGGACTGGTGCTCGATAATGGTGGTATGTTGCTTGGTTATGTTGGTTAACAGCCCATGAAATGCGAGATGTGACATTTGTGACCAGTTGGGTCAACTGCAATGACTATCATCATGTCATTTTTGTCTTTGATGGATAGTGACACCTGTTCTAGTGATGGGAGGGTCATATATGACTCAACCATGCCTTCTGTGCAAGGTGGTTGAAGTTGTTAAAGAGCACGATATATTTTGGAGATATTTCTAAGAGATAGATATATAGTTGAAATCTTTTGTAAGAGAATAGGAGAGAAAAAAAGAAGAGGAATGCATTGTATTTTGTAATAGATTAGAGTATGTGAATACAAAGAGCATTTGGAGAATTATCTTGAGCATTTTTGTAATGGTTCTCATGTGCAATGTGTATTGTTACGTTATTCAAGTTGAACCAGTCACTTTAGCTAGGAGAATGAATCTATCCTAATAGATTCTATAGCATGAGATAGTAGCTTTATGGTGAGAACCAGGTTTAGAGCACTTGAGGTGAAGAACTTAGTGAACTCCTCAAGTTAGGGTTTGATAATACCCTATAAGGTCTATTCAGAGACCTTGAAGCAAAGTCAAGCTAACTCTCAGCAACAACTAGACTTGGGATTTTACATAACATTGGAACACTCAAATGTGTCCCAAGGGGTCGTAGGACCCCTTGGGACACACTTGAGTGTTCCAATGTGTCTTTGAGGGTCAAAGATGGACCAAAGGGGTCCTAGTACGCCTTCTTACATGTTAGGACCCCTAGGAAGTCCCTCTTTGACCCCCAGGGACACATTGGAACACTCAAGTGTGTCCCAAAGGGTCATAGGACCCCTTGGGAAACACTTGAGTGTTCCAATGTGTCTTTGGGGGTCAAAAAGGGTCCTAAGGGGTCTTAATACACCTTCTCATGCGTTAGGACTACTAGAAAGTCCCCAACACCCCTTTCGACACATTTAAACACTCAAATGTGTTGTAAGGGTTCGTACGACCCCTTCAGACACACTTAAGTGTTCTAATGTGTCCCCAGGGATCACAGAGGGACCTAACAGGTCCTAGTACACCTTCTCATGCATTAAGACCCCTAGGAAGTCCCCATGACCTCTTTCAACACATTTCAACACTCAAGTGTATCCCAAGGGGTCGTACGACCCCTTGGGAAACACTTGAGTATTATATTGTGTCCCTAGGGGTTACAAAGGGACCGAAGGGGTCCTAGTACACCTTATCATGCGTTAGGACCCCTAGGAAGTCCCCATGACCCCTTTAGACACATTGGAACACTCAAGTGTGTCCCAAGAGGTTGTAGGACCCATTGGGACACTTTTAAGTGTTCCAATATGGTGAAAGGGGTCATGGGGTCTTCTTAGGGGTCCTAACATGTGAGAAGGTGTACTAAGACCCCTTAGGACCCTCTTAGACCCCTAGGAACACATTGGAACACTGACGTGTGTCCCAAAGAGTCCTAAAACCTTTTAGGACACACTTGAGTGTTCCAATGTTTTAAAATGGGTCATCAGGTCTTCCTAGGGGTCCTAACATGTGAGAAGATGTACTAGGACCCCTTAGGATCCTCTGTGACCCCCAGGACCACATTAGAATACTCAAGTGTGTCCCAACGGGTCCTACGACCTCCTGGAACACATTTGAGTGTTCAAATATATCAAAAAGGAACATGAAGTCTTCCAAGGGGTTGAAAGAGGTTGTAAGACCCCTTAGGACACACTTGATTGTTCCAATGTGTCAAAAGGGGTCACAGGGACTTCCCATGAACCCTTTTGAAACATTGGAACACTCAAGTGTGCCCAAAGAGGTCAAAGGACCCCTTGGGACACAATTGAGTGTTCCAATATGTTCCCAGGAGTCAAAGAGGGACATACGGGGTCCTAGTACACCTTATCACGGTCAGAGGACCCTTATGATGTCCCCACAAACCCTTTAAACACATTGGAACACTCAAGTGTATCCCAATAGGTCGTAGGACCCCTTGGGACATAATTGAGTGTTGCAATGTGTCCCTAGGGTCAAAGAGAGTCCTAAGGGGTCCTAATACACCTTCTCACATGTTAGGACCCCTAGGAAGACCCCATGACCCATTTTGAAACATTGGAACACTCAAGTGTGCACTAATAGGTCGTAGAACACCTTGGGACACACTTCAGTGTTTAAATGTTTCCCCAGGGGTCAAAGAGGGTCCTAAGGGGTCCTAGTACACCTTATGACATGTAAGGACCCCTAAGATGTCCCCATGACCCCTTTCAAGACATTGGAACACTCAAGTGTGCCCCAAAAGGTCGTAGGACTCCTTGGGACACAATTGAGTTTTCCAATGTGTCGAAAAGAGTCGTCGGATTTTCTTAGGGGTCCTAACATGTGAGAAGGTATACTAGGACCCATTAGGATCTTCTTTGACCTCTGGGGACACATTCAAACACTCACATGTGTCCCAAGGGGTCCTATGACCTCTTGAGACACACTTGAGTGTTCCAATATTTTAAAAGAGGTCATGGGGTCTTCCTAGGGGTCCTAACATATAAAAAATTGTACTACAATCCCTTAGGACCCTCTATCACCCCTGGGACACATTATAACACTCAAGTGTATTCCAAGGGGTCCTACGACCACTTGAGAAACACTTGAGTGTTCCAAAGTGTCAAAAGTGGTCATGGGGTCTTTCTTGGGGTCCTAATATGTGAGAAGGTGTACTAGGACCCCTTAGGACCCTCTTTGAGCCCTAGGGACATATTATAACACTCAAGTTTGTCCCAAGGGGTCCTACAACCTCTTGGGACACACTTGAGTGTTCTAATGTGTAAAAAGGGGTCATGGGGACTTCCCATGACCCCTTTTGAAACATTAGAACTCTCAAGTGTGTCCAAATAGGTCGTAGGACCCCTTGAGAAATAATTGAGTGTTCCAATATATTCCTAGGGGTCAAATAGGGACCTAAGGAGTCCTAGTACACTTTATCATAGTCGTAGGACCCCTAGAAAGTCTGCATGACCCATTTAGACACATTGGAACCCTCAAGTGTGTCCCAAGAGGTCGTAATATCACTTGAGACACACATGAGTGTTTTGATGTGTCCTCAATGGTCAAAGTGGGTCCTAAGGGGTCCTAGTACACCTTCTCACATGTTAGAACCCCTAGAAAGACCCTATGACCCATTTTGAAAGATTGGAACACTCAAGTGTGTCCCAAGGGGTCCTACGACCTCTTGGGACACACTTGAGTGTTCCAATGTTTTCCTAGGGGTCAAAGAGGGTCTAAGGGGTCCTAGTACACCTTCTCATGCGTTAGGACCCCTAGAAAGACCCCATGACCCCTTTTGAAATATTGGAACACTCAAGTGTGTTCCAAGAGGTTATAGGACCCCTTGGGACACAATTAAATGTTCCAATGTGTTCCCAGGTGTCAAGGAGGGACCTAAGGGGTCCTAGTACACCTTATCACAAGTTGGGACCCCCAAGATGTCCCCATGACCTCTTTCGACACATTAGAACACTCAAGTCTATCCCAAGAGGTCCTATGACCCCTTGGGACATAGATGATTATTGTAATGTGTCCCTAGTGGTCAAAAAGGGAACTAAGGGGTCCTAGTACACCCTATCACATGTTAGGGCCCCTAGGAAGTCCCCATGACTCTTTTCGACACATTAGAACACTCAAGTGTGTCCCAAGAGGTCGTAGGACCCCTTGGGACACAATTAAGTGTTCCAATGTGTCTTCAGGGGTCAAAAAGGGTCCTAGTATACCTTCTCATGTGTTAGGACCTTTCGGAAGACCCCATGACCCTTTTCAACACATTATAACACTTAAGTGTGTCCCAAGAGGTTGTAGGACCCCTTGGGACACAATTGAGTGTTCCAATGTGTTCTTGGGGGTCAAAGAGGGACCTAAGGGGTCCTAGTACACCTTATTATGCGCTAGGACCCCTAGAAATGTTATGACCCCTAGAAAGTCCCCATACCCCTTTTGACACATTAGAACACTGAAGAATGTCCCAAGAGGTTGTAGGACCCCTTGGGACACAATTGAGTGTTCCAATGTGTCGAAAGGGGTTGTGGAGTCTTCTTAGGGGTCCTAACATGTGAGAAGGTGTACTAGGACCACTTAGGACCCTCTTTGACCCCCGGGGACACATTGGAACACCCAAGTGTGTCCCAAGGGGTCCTGCAACTTCTTGGGATTTACTTGAGTGTTCCAATGTGTCAAAATAGGTCATGGGGTCATCCTAGGGTTGCTAATGCATGAGAAGGTGTAGTCGTACCCCTTAGGTCCCTCTTTGACCCCCAAGGACACCTTAGAACACTCAAGTGTGTCCTAAGGGGTCCTATGACCACTTGGGACACACTTGAGTGTTCCAATATGTCAAAAGGGGTCATGGGGACTTTCCATAACTCCTTTTGAAACATTGGAACACTCAAGTGTGTCCCAAGAGGTTGTACGACCCCTTGGCACACAATTGATTGTTCCATTGTGTTCCTGGGGGTCAAAGAGAGACCTAAGGAGTCCTAGTACACCTTGTCACAGTCGTAGGACCCCTATAAAGTTCCCATGACCCCTTTTGACACATTGGAACACTCATGTGTGTACCAAGAGGTTGTAAGACCCCTTGGGACACACGTGAGTGTTCCAATGTGTCCCCGAGGGTCTGAAAGGGTCCTAGTACACCTTCTCACACATTAGGACCCCTAGAAATACCTCATGACCCCTTTTGAAACATTGGAACACCCAAGTGTGTCCCAAGAGATCGTAGGACCGTTTGAGACACACGTGAGTGTTCCAATGTGTCCTTGGGGGTCAAAGAGGGTCCTAAGAGGTCCAGTACACCTTCTCATGCATTAGGACCCCAAGGAAGGCCCCATGATCCCTTTTGACACATTAGAACACTCAAATGTGTCCCAAGAGGTTGTAGGACCCCTTGGGACACACTTGAGTGTTCTAATGTGTCCCCGGGGGTCATAGAGGGTCCTAAGGGGTCCTACTACACTTTATCATGTGTTAGGACCCCTATGAAGTCCCTCTTTGACCCTTGGGGACACATTGGAACACTGAAGTGTGTCCCAAGGGGTCGTAGGACCCTTTGGGAACTTGAGTTTTCCAATGTGTCCCTTGGGGTCAAAGAGGGGCCTAAGGGGTCCTAGTACACCTTCTTACATGTTAGGACCCATAGGAAGTCCCTCTTTGACCCTAAGGGACACATTGGAACACTCAAGTGTGTCCCAAGGGATCATAGGACTCCTTTGGACACACTTGAGTGTTCCAATGTGTCCTCAGGGGTCAAAGATGGACCTAAGGGGTCATAGTACACCTTCTTACATGTTAGGACCCCTAGGAAGTCCCTCTTTGACCCCTGAGGACACATTGGAACACTCAAGTGTGTCCCAAGGGGTCATAGTACCCCTTGGGGCACACTTGAGTGTTACAATGTGTCCACGGGCGTCAAAGAGGGTCCTAAAGGTTCCTAATACACCTTCTCACATGTTTGGACCCCTAGAAAGTCCCCATGACCCATTTCAACACATTTAAACACTCAAATGTGTCAAAAGGGTTCGTAAAACCCCTTTAGACACACTTGAATGTTCTAATGTTTCCCTGGGGGTCACAAAGGAACCTAACGGGTCCTATTACACCTTCTCATGTGTTAGGACCCCTAGGAAGTCCCCATGACCCCTTTCGACACATTTCAACACTCAAGTGTGTCTCAAGGGGTCGTACGACCCCTTTGGAGACACTTGAGTGTTCTAATGTATTCTCGAGGATTACAGAGGGACCTAAGGGGTCCTAGTATAGCTTCTCACATGTTAGGACCTGTAGGAACCCTCTATGACCCCTTTGGAAACCTTTTGGATGGCTTATACTGGTGTAATTAACCTATTTATTAATATGTCCTATATAGTATATGTTATATATAATATACTTTATTTTATTATATATACAACAATATTTAATATATAATATAGAATACATATCATATTGAATGTATATATATATAATTTAAATATGAAGATGTTATATGATATATTGTAAAATACATATTAATATATAATATCTAAAATAATATATAATATATGATATATATAATGTAACATTTAATATTAATATATATTATATAATATTTAATATCATAATACATAATCTAATATATAATTTTTTTTATATAATATATCATATGAAGGAGGGAGAAATGGGAGGGAAAATTAGGAGGAAGAAAAGGGAGGGAAAAAATTTTAAGAGGGAGAAAGGGGGGGAAAATTTTAAAACAAAAATTCTACCATCAGTTTCGGGTACCTAAAATATTGGGTACCCGATCAGGCTCGGTATTGCTTTGTACACCAAACCTACATGGTCAACTCTAACAATGTCACAAAAATGTGTTTTTTCCCTGTTTCTCTGAGTTCCAAACTTTGACCATGTAGCTGACGACTTTTTTTCACCCAAATTTGGTGAAACGAAAAGGGTATCTTAAGGAGATTATCAGCTTTCTATCGATATAATTTCTGTCAAATTTTCAATTCGGTAAGTAATTATTAGTTATTTTCAAATTGAGTTACCTCTAAAGTGTTGATTTATATACTGATTGAAAAACAACTATAACTTTCAAATGGTATAACATTTTTGAAATCTGAAAAATGCATCACATTCTATGCTTTGCCTACTATAAGGGAATTGTTTTTATTTTTGAATTTTTTAAAGTTCTCAATGAGTTAAGGTGGTCAGACACGAGAGTTTTTTATTCTGAAAACATTATAGCAAATAATTCATAATTAATTATTTTTTGGAATAAAATTATAAAAAAATATGCATCAGATCCAGGCACGAGTCTACTACTTATATATAAAATCTTCTAAAAAATATTATCATTTGATTATGATTAAGGTGGTCAGACATACACCGACTTCTTACTTTTTTCCTAAAATTTTTGTACTCCTGAATTGAAATCTATGCTTTTCACCAATCATATTATTTTATTTTCAGAAAAGGCCTAGTAGTTTGGAAAAAAAATTCAATTTCCTACAGATTTTATTCTTACAACTTTTTTATATTAGGTTGATAGCTAGTTCAAATTTTCACGTCAAGTTGACTAACCCTGATTTGCTGATTTTTCATTGCCACTTAAGGGCATGGCTTGGCCCCTCATGATCTTACACATACCCTCATTGGACAATATTATGCTTGCAATAAGTATGGACATAAGGCATATGAGTGTAGAAGTAGGACGCTTAAAACCAATCTCATAAATGCATACAATGATAGAAAAATCAAATCTTTCAACATGGATACTATTATGCATACAATCAATTTGGGTATAAAGCTTCTAATTCCAAATCTAATGGAAGAAGAAATTGGAATATTCCACAACAAGGTATCCCATGCTTCAATTGCAATAAATTAAGTCATATAGCTTGGTCCTACACAAAGAAGAATGTGGTCCTTGGCTCATGTTATGGAGAAAAATAAAATTGATATAAATGAGGAAAAAGAGAAGAAGAAAAAGATTTTGGTAGAGAAATTTGATAAGATTTTAGTAGAAAAGTTAGTTGATACATTTATGTCTTCTATTGGTACAAATAACTCTTCCAAAAATTCAAATGCGAGCTTTTTTTAGGGGATATTGTACAAAAGATCTTGAGTACCCCCTATGATTCAGATGTTGTAGTGCTCTTAACTTTGTGAAGGTTATAAAGGGTTGTCAAAAGAAGTGAATTTCTCTGCATAAACTCAAGTAAAAAATGAATTCAGTTGTTTACCAAAATAATTATAAAAGTGATTCTTTTCAAATATTCATATTTTTTAAAAGGTGCAATTGATTTATATCTGTTGAATAACTATAAGAGTAATGATTGAAAAACCTTTTTGTCTTGCATATATTGAAAAGCTCATATGTGCAAAAAGGTGAGTGTTGTCTCCACAAATATCTACTTCAGATATCTTTTGGAGATTCTCTTGGATCGTGCATCGTTTTACAAAGAGGGTTTAAAAATTTGGGAAGGAAAGTTGATAAAAGAACAAACCCTTGCTATAAATTTTCTATCTATGGCCATAAGAAACCCTTATTACCTAAATTATGGTCATGGCTACTTTGAAGGTTGTTGATGTAATTATCAAGCCATGACCAATGTTCAAAAGGAGACCATGCAAATCAAGCAATGTTGATGGAGTTGGTGTGTTCTCTTTAATTTCGTCGAATGTGGTTCTTGTTGAATATTTACATAGCTATACCTTGGTTCTCATGGTTTATTGTCACCATAAAATGGAGGTGTTCTAGAGGGAAAATCTTGTAGAAGGTTAGTGTAACCACCTGAATTTGGTCTGTCACAACTATGGACCCTATTTGCCCTAAGTGTGATCATACCCTCGATTTATGTCCAAATGACCCTATTACTGCTTGGCACAATTCTTTAAATCAATTTAATATCCTAGGTTATTTTTATCACTAATTTATATTAACTATTATAGCCATATAATTCAAATCAATTTTGACCAATCAAATCAAATCAAAAATCAAACATGGCTATAGTATTTAATTATAAAGGAATTAAATAAATCCCTAAATCAAATATCCACTTGCAAATAACTCATTCCCCTAGCCTATTTAATTTAATTAAAATGGCTATAGTCCCATAATTATTAAAAAGCAATTTCATTTGTTTAAATAATTAATTCCTATATTTCTAAATGAATTAAATAAGTTTATTTCATTTATTAATATTCCCTCAAACCTCAACCTAACCCTTCTCAACCACTTCTACCCTAGGTTCTAACCCTTCTCAACCCATTCACCCTTGCTAATCTAATTCTAATCTTAAACTCTTCTCTAACCCATCTCCTAATGTTGTCACACTCCATTAAGGAATACTTAACAACTCAACCCACTTGAGAAAGTCCACTTTGTCAAGATGGACTTTCTTAAAGTCCATTTTCTCAAGCCATCCTCCCTTACCTCTTTAAGGCTTTCATTAATGCCTTATTAATGAAGATGCCTTAAGACTATGTCTCTCCCATGCCTTATTAATGTCTTGGGCATTAATGGCTCTTACATCTTCATTTATGAGTCTCCTAATTCATAAATGAACCTTGTCCCCCCTCTCTCTCTCTCCCATTCTTCTATAAATAGAAGCCTATTTTGAGAGAAAATAAGCCTTCACTTTAAATCAAAAAATACATTGTTATGTTGTTGAATTAATATTAGACTCATATTTCATCTTTTATCTCATGCTAGTTCTTTGTTTTAGTTTCATCTTTTAAAGCTAGATTGCATGCTTTTTCATATTTTTAGTTTAAATTTGAATTAAATCCTTCATGCTAGAATAGTATTGGTCACTGATTTATAGCATATTCTGAGGGCTAGTATGTTATAAATTACACTCTTTCTAGTTAGAAGGCAATAGGTCGGTTTTAGTGGGTTTTACATGCTTTTCTAACCCTTTTGGACTAATATAATGATCTATTGAGTGTTTGTGTTGTTTTCATCAGGTACCCAAATACACATGCATAGTAAGATTGAATATTCTTCCCTATGAGAGAAGAAGCTAGATGCTTGGTGCAACCTCCCATAGTTTGATAAAGAAGAAACCATAAGAATTGTGCTAAGAAGAATTCATGGTGAATACATGTGGATAGACAAAGCCTACTTGATTACAATGGAAGAAATTCAAAATGTTACTAGGTTATACAATGATGGAGATGTCTTAGTTCTGAAAGCTGCAAGAAATGATGAATTCATGAAGTTGACTAGAGAAAATTTTGACAATAGGTCACTCACCTTGGATGGGATGTGAGATATGGATGTCATCTTTGCCACCATGAGAATCTCTTACAAAGTTTACTTCACCAACAGAGAAGAGACTACTACTGCAATGACTATTCATATGACATATTTAATTGTAAAACACTGAAAGGACTTTTATTTGGGTGAGATAATGAGACAATAATTAATCAAAAATTAGAAGAAGACCAAGGAAACACATTACCTCTTCCTCTATGGTTCTCTGAAAGTTTGTCTCATGTTCAATTTTTTGAAAGAATTGCCTGGTAGTAAGAAAATTATGTGGGATGAGAATGTTTATGTTGGTGCACAAATCAAAAGGCACATGTCTATCTTTGCAAGTGTTGAGGAATGTGAATATGCTTACTACACTTCCATGATGGATCTTCAAGAGAAGATGTCTAGTAGATATAGGATCCCTAGTGAAGTTATAAAGAACCAAAAAAATGATATCACTTTCATGGTCAACAAGGATTATTGTTGTAATGACCTAAAAATGGTCATCTAAACCCTAGACCCCTAATCTCAATTGTTTATCAAGAAACCCTAATCTTGATTATCTCAAGTCCTAAATCAAATAGGTAATTCATCAATTTCAAGCTGATCTGACCTGAATCCTAGGTCCTAATTAATCATTGTACTTGATTAATTAATTAATTTCTAAAAATACATCACATTGACAAATAAACCTCAAGTTAATTATTTAATTTCTATTCTAATATATTAATTAAATAAAATTGCTAAATTGTCAATAAAATCCAAAAAGGAAATAAATTAATTAATAAAAACAAAATATGCATTTAAAATCATTTAAATCTTTAAAAATGCATATGATGTCATCAATTTCAGTTAACTGATTTTTGAATTGGGAACAAATCTATTTTATTCAGTTAACTAATTTTTGAATTAGAAACAAAGCTGTTAGCTGAATACTGATTTTGGAAGTTTCCAAAATAACTGATCAGTCAGTTCTGCCAACTGACTTTCTCAACCAATCATATTCTTTGCACGTGGATTGCGCTTCCTCAGATTGAATACTGTCCATTCTTTGGCTTTCAATCTTGACCGTCGATTTGAGAGAGATTTCTATAAAAGAGAACCTCTTTCCCTTCACAAAGGATCAAGTTTTTATTATCGTTATTGTACAGTTTAAATAAATTCTAGCTTTCTTGCATTCTTAGGTTTCAATTTGTTTGGGTTTCTTAAATGTTAGTTTACTCTTTTTAAGCATGCAAATATTATACTCTTAGAGCACATTTGATTTTGGGCTTTAAAATAAATAATCACATATCCTTTTGGTGCTTAAATCTATCTTAATTAGCTTTGGATTTACAACAAATTACACTTGCATTTAGATTAATCAATCATTTTAGTTTCATAATCAGCTCTTTAAATACTTCGTTTAGGACATGGTGTTGTCACTAAACTTTACGATGACTTGAGAGAAAAGTTCAAACTCCTACCTACTAGAAGGCAATGAGTAAGTGTGGGTTAGCTCAGAATGTTTTTGGTATTATGATTTTATCATTTTCTAACAAACTAACCCCGTAATGATTCATTGAAGTGTGTGTTGCAACTGCAGGTACAAAGACCACATTTTCCACATACATTTATGGCGCCCACCGTGGGGCATACCCACATTTCATTTTGGGTCAAATATGACCCCACCATCGCATCAAAGTCATTGTTTTGGTTCAAATCAACTATAAACTCGTCCATATTCGATGAAAGTCAAATTTGTGGAAAAAAACATTTTCCAGGCTGTACGACCCTCTACACGTAGGTCGAGGTAGAATTTTAAAAAATTATTAGGGTTTGACCCTAATAATTTTTTCTATTGCAATCCGTAGACTACATCCAAATTCTACCTACATTCTAGCCCCAACCACTAAGTCCAATCCCCAAAAACCATGTCTATTTTTTTTATTTTTTAACTGTTAGGCTTTGTATAAAAACAAAGTATTTCTAACTAACCCCGCACATGTGGGACTAAACCCTCAAGCTCCCAACCCAACTTGACAAGCCCACAGCTTAGCTCACTGACCTCCTTGTCTCCTCCCCACAAATCACCTTCAAGCTCAAATTCCTACCTCCCGAGTTGCAACTGCCAAGCTCCAACCTCACCTCCCCTGCTCCCCCAAGTTGCTCAAGCCTGAGCTCAGCAATCTCCACACCGAGCCGCATGTTCATCTTGCCACCCTACCACCACCCAACCACCACCATTTCTCATCTCACCACCCAGATCTTCCATCTCCCCTCAGCCACAAAAAATCTCTGAATAGACCAATCGCAAAGTTCCACATGTCCTTATAAACCACTAATCAGGGAGCGCCACGTCAGCAACAAGGCCCACCCCAAACATTTTACTTTGTTGGCATTGACAACCATCTAACCGTACAAATAAGGGTAACTAGATTTTTGGTGAAGGCCTCCAGACCATCAAATTTAATATAGTGGTTTGATGACATCATCAGACATTTGAATATCCCTGCCTTCACCATTGGAGTTTTTGAATTTTTTGTCTTACTTCAAACCCTCATAACTTGCTCAAATCAAGTCCTTTTTTCGAGCAATATTTTTAATTTGCGATAGAATTTCCTAAAGATTACTATGGTGGAATTAGTTTCTAGTTTGGGTTGCCATATTTGTCATAAATTGCATATTTTAATCATTCTACATGTCCAATCCTTCATTTTGCAACTTCCAGAGCCTCATTTGAGCACATATGGTAACATTTTTAGGTGAAATTTTTTTTGAAAGTGCATTATTTTTCATCTAGCTTTTAAATCAACAATCAATTTTCTAGTTTTCTTGATTTTCTAATGCTGACAAGTTTCTTGGTTTGTTTTTCTTTGGGTTATTTGGTTGATTGTAGCCTAACCAGCGGTTTGCAAGATGTTTTGAAAGAAGAAAATAAACAAACTACTGACGTTTTGTCCT
This sequence comes from Thuja plicata, assembly GCA_018584345.1. NCBI lineage: Eukaryota > Viridiplantae > Streptophyta > Pinopsida > Cupressales > Cupressaceae > Thuja > Thuja plicata. Next base: position 3,261,206 of record MU224050.1, on the reverse strand, counting down.
ACAGGTCGTCATGATCAATAGACAACCAAAATTGCTTTTGTGTGTCTATTTATCACTTTATTAATTAGGAATACACATGCAATACGTATTAAAATGAACTTCTATTTTGAGTTTTAGGGATGGAAATAGTGTTAGGAAATTATTCTCTCATCCTTTTAGGGATGAACAAAAATCCAGAGACATTATTGTCATTCATTGTTTGAGATTTGCAACTTTACAGGGCCTGTCCAAGTGGGAAAAAGTACTCACCCTTGGAGAATGACCCAAGTGAGAATGAGATAATGCCAAGCTTTTTCGACTCACTATAATCAAAATTCTTCCCTGAGACCAAAGTCTCAGAAGATAAGTGGAATTTGAGCTTATACTAGTCTCTCACCTAACACAAAGTAGGGCCTCCAGGTCTTAATCACATATCTTCTTGTGTTAAGGTTCTCTATGGGGTTAGCAGCCTCAATCGTGCTTGTGCGGACACAAAGGATACACTTAAATGAGGACCCTTACTAAAACCCTTTTCAGTTAGTGGCCAAAATCCTTCCTACTTGTTGATATAGGCATTGTGAGATGTGCATGCCTAAGAAACCTCTCATGTACCCCTCTTGTTCAGACAGTAAATTTATCAGGATCTATGGATCTTGAGAAATTCAAAGCTTGGTAGGCCTGAGAAGTGTGTGTCATGGAAGGATCCAGTGTTTCCAAGCTTCTAACTATCTAACTTGAATGGGTATTTTATTGTACAAGGATTCAAACAAGTATCATCCATTTCTCACCACCTAGGAATAGGGTTTGACGCAAGGGAGAGTGGAGACGGGGCCTAAGGCACACCCAAAACAATGTGGAATGAACACAACAACACAGTGAGAGAGAGAGACACAGAGATATTTTATTATTAATTGATCAAACTCAATACATGCCAGGCTATAAGGCCTTCCTAGTTATGACCATATACATCACAATGTATTCCAATTCAATCCTCTTACAACAGAGATCTTAGATCTTCAATATTTTAAAATTTTCCTTCTTGATCTAAGACTTGCTACAAACTAAGAACATACAAAAGAATATATACAAGAGTCCACAAAAGAGGTTAGTGCTCAAATACAAAGGAGAGACCCAGATTTAGGTCAACATGGATCCCAAGATAGATCCCAAATAAATCTAGCTACGAAAATTAAATGAAGAAGTCAGCCACCAACTCTGATTTCCAAATAAAGCCAACTCAGCACAGGCATGACCAAGTAACAGAACACCTCATCCTAAGAAGATCTGAGCATCAGTTGACAAGCAAGACCAAGCAACTTGGAAAACATGCCGAGCAATAGAAGCCAAGCAACAAAGAACAAACTAAGGAATGCAGTAAACATATTTTTGGTTGAGCAGGATTGCCAAGGACCCAAGATGCTCCTGTATCAAACACCTGGGGTTGAAAATAAATGATTCCCTGAATCATGTATTAGGTCCAACTTAAAATGAATCCAACTTAGATTGAGAAATCCAAGATGAGTCCTCAATCAGTCTATTTTTCCACTTTACCAGATATTCCATGTATTCCTTTCCTCTTGTACTTCTGCCAACTCTTTGTTTCAAGATCTTCTCAACTTCCTCTATCTACTTCTTAGGATAATCACTTGGTACTGTTACTTATTTATCAGGTTCATGATATTCATATAAGTCAAAAATATTGAGTATAGGTGATATATCCATGTCATCAGGTAATTCAACTTCATAAGCACTTCCACTGTCAAATCTTCTCAGTATTTTGTAAGGACCAAATTTCTTCGTCATCAGTTTCCCATATGTTCCAATAGGAAATCTTCCTTTCTTCAAATGAACCATCACAACATCACCAACTTTGAATGTCTTATGTCTTCTTGATCTATCTGCATCATCTTTGTATTTTTGATTACTTTTCTCCAGCTTTTGCTTCACATCTTCATGCACTTTCTTCATAAATTATGCAAATTCCTCTACTTCAGCACTTCTTTTCTCTTCACCAATAATGTCTCTCAAATCTGATATACCTCTAGGTTGTGTGCCATAAATAATCTCAAAATGTGTCTTTCTAGTAATTTTTTTTACTGAACTATTGTATGCAAACTCTTCTTGTGCCAACATCAAATCCCAATTGCTTGGTGTGTCTCCAACTAAACATCTCAACAAGTTACCCAAACTTTTGTTTACAACTTTTGTTTGTCCATCAGTCTGTGGATGAAATGTAGAACTAAATTTCAACTCAGTATTCAGCTTCTTCCAAAGTGTTCTCCAAAAATAGCTTACAAACTTACTGTCTTTTTCAGAGATGATAATCTTTGGTAATCCATGCAATCTGACAATCTCCTTAAAGAAAAGATCTACTATATGCACTGCATCTGATGTTTTCTTAAATGGTATAAAATGTGTTATTTTAGAAAATCTATCCACAACAACAAATATAGAATCATTGCCTCTTGTTGTCCTAGGTAAGCCGAGAACAAAATCCATGCCGATATCACTCGAAGGTTTCTCAGGAACAATAATAGGTGTATACAAACCAATGTTTTGACTTACTCCCTTTGCAACTTGACAGAATCCACAACTTCTTACAAATTTTTGAACATCTTTATACAACTGAGGCTAAAAGTACCTCTCCTTCAGCAAACTCAATGTTTTATCAATGCCAAAGTGTCCAGCCAATCCACTACTATGTTTCTCCTTAATCAAATTTGTTCTCATTGAACCTCTTGGTATGCACAACTAAATTCCTTTGAACAACATATCTTCCTGAATGAAATAGTCTTCATACTTGATTGATTTGTATTAGGTGCTCTGCACACTCTCCACTGCTCTAAAAAATCAGGATCATTTTCATACAAATTCTTCATGTCATCAAAGCCAACAACATCAAATCTCATCTCAGTCAACAAAGATCTTCTTCTACTCAATGCATCAGCAACTCTGTTAGAAAATCCACTCTCATTCTTAATCACAAATGTAAAGCTCTGCAAATATTCAACCCATTTCATATGTCTCTGGTTCAACTTATTCTGACTACCCAAATATTGTAAAGCCTTATGATCAGTATACAACACAAATTCATTTGGCATCAAGTAATGTCTCCATTTCTTCATAGCTTGCACAATAGCATAGAACTCTTGATCATAGAAAAAATATTTTCTCTTTGCATCATTCAATTTTTCATTAAAGAAAGCAACATGTTTACCTTCTTGAGTCAACATAGCTCCAATCGCACTTCCACTTGCATCACATTCAACTTGAAATACCTTATTGAAATCAGGTAAGGTTAGCACAGGTAATTCAACAACCTTCAACTTTAAAGCTTCAAAACTCTTATCAGCTCCATGTGTCCATTTGAACTCTCTTTTGTCTCCTCTCATTGTCTCAGTCATAGCATTGCAAATAGAACTGAAATTTATGATAAACTTTCTATAAAAAATTGCCAATCCATGAAATGATCTTACCTCAGTGACATTTTTAGGTGTAGGCAAACTCAATATAGATTCAACCTTCTTTGGATCCATCTTCAAACCATCAGCTGAAATCACAAATCCCAAATGCACAAGCTCTTATTTCATGAAGGAACATTTCTTCAGATTTATCAGCAACTTTTCTTCTTTTAATCTTTGCAACACTTGTCTTATATGCATCAGATGTTCTTCTCTTGTCTTACTGAATATCAGAATGTCATCCAAATATACAATCACATACTTATTCAATAATTTCTTCAGAACTTCATTCATGAGCCTCATAAATGTACTGGGTGCATTAGTTAAACCAAAAGGTATAACCAACCACTCATACAATCCTTCCTTTGTCTTGAAAGCAGTCTTCCACTCATTACCTTCTCTGATTCTGATATGATGATATCCACTTTTCAAATTGATCTTGGTAAAATACTTTGCTCCACTCAAACAATCCATTATGCCATCCATTCTTGGTATAGGAAACATATACTTTACCGTGATCTTGTTTATTGCTCCAGAATCAGTACACATTCTCCATTCTCCATTTTGTTTAGGTGCCAACATAGCAGGTACTGCACATGGGCTCAAAATTTCTCTGATTAAGCCTTTGTTCAACAATTCATGAACTTGTTGATTAAGCTCTTCATTCTTCGTAGGTGTTAACCTATGTGGTGCTTTGTTTGGTAAACTAGCTCCAGAAATCAGATCCATACAATGATTGATATCTCTCATTGGTAGAAAACCATTAGGTACATTATCTAAAATTATCTCCTTGTACTCTGTGAGCAACTTTCCAACTTCTGCAGGAATGTCATTTTCTACATTCTTACTTGGTTTGTTAGGAATCAATGCATAACAAATATCATCTCTTTTCAAATCCTTAACAAACTGTCTACCTTCCATCAGACAAACTTTCACAGATGTACATAATTCATCAGTAGATTCCTCAATTAAAGGTAACAAAATTTGCTTCTTACCATCAACCCAAATAGAATATCTATTCAACCTTCCATCATGTATAGCATGTCTATCATATTTCCAAGGTCTACCCAACAAAATATGACAACAATCCATAGGCATGATATCACACAACACCTTATCATAGTATTTTCCAATTTTTAGAATCACAAAACATTGTTCACTCACCATTAATGTATGCTCATCCTTGATCCATGAGATCTTCTAGGGTTTTGGATGTTTCATCCTCTCTAACTACAAATTTGTAACCATTTCCTCAGATGCCAGATTCTCTGAGCTTCCACTGTCAACAATGACTTTCCAAACCTTGTCTACAACTCTACATCTGGTTTTGAACAAAAATTTTTCTAATCGGATCTTGCTTATCTTTCTCACTCCATAGTATCCTTCAGATCATGAGATTCTCAGGTTCATTCGATGACTCCTCTTGAACCAAAGCATTTCTTCTACTGCTACCACCTTTCTTTCTTGCATGTGTACACTCAAAGGATTTGTGTCCTTCTTCACCATAATTGTAACAAGTTATTTGGAACCCTCTTTTTCTATATCCACCTCTGGATTAATTACCTCTTGCTCTGTATGAATTTCCACCTTTCCATTCAGTCTTTCCTTTGTCTTGACTAGTGCCTGTATTTGACTTGTCTGGTTCAGATCTATTGTTTTCACCATGAGATCTACCTCTTTCTCTAGGGAATCTACCACCTCTACCTCTTTGTCTTTGTTCATACCTTTTGTTCAACTTTTCTTCAGCTTTTAGGGCAAATTGATATGCCTCTTCAATGCCTTCCATTTTGACCAAACTAATTTTATCTTGTATGGAACTTCTCAAGCCATTCAGGTATCTTGTAACTCTTTCCACTTCATCTTCAACATGTCTAGATCTGATGTCCAATGTATATAATTCTTCAGTATAGTCTTTGACAGATTTTTCCTTCTACTTTAAACTTTGCATTCTCTAAACTAGGTTAATCTGATAATTGCAAGGAAGAAACTTGCCTTTCAATTTGTTCACCATTTTATCCCATACCTTGATTTTGTCTTTACCTTTCTTCTTTCTATCCAATTGTAAATGTTCCCACCATAAGGATGCATGACCTTTCAGTTTTGTGCTTGCAAAATTGACCTTTTTATCTTCTGCAACATTCTCATATTCAAAATACTTTTCCATGTCAGTGATCCAGTCGATCAATTCATCAGAATCCTATTTCCCACTGTACTCAGGAGGATTGAACTGAGGTGTGGATTTCAAACTTGTCAAGGCTCTCAGGAAACTCTCTTCTTCCTGGTCCATCACAGGTGTAGGTGAAGCTTCACCTTGAACCTCTTCAAATTCATCATCACTAACATCTTCAAGATGTCTTCCTCTACACTGGGCTATCTCAATAACTTCCAATCTTGCAACGATTTGTCTAAGCATATCAACTAGACCTTGATCAACATTTCCTCTCCCATGAACCATCTTGAAACTCTCTACAATTGTAGGTCAGATCACAACCTACCACCCTACAACAAATATCTTTAGAGTTTACAAGAAGGAACCACAAATCTCAACTCACTCTGATACCACCTAATGCAAGGGAGAGTGGAGATGGGGCCTAAGGCACACTTAAAACCATCCAAATTACAGATACAATGTGGAATGAACACAACAACACAATGAGAGAGAGAAACATAGAGATCTTTTATTATTAATTGATCAAACTCAATACATGTCAGGCTATAAGGCCTTCCTAGTTATGGCCATATACATCACAATGTATTACAATTTGATCTTCTTACAACAGAGATCTCAGATCTTCAATATTTTAACATTTTCCTTCTTGCTCTAAGACTTGCTAGCAAACTAAGAACATACAAAATAATATATACAAGAGTCCACCAAAGAGGTCAATGCTCAAATACAAAGGAGAGACCCAGATTTAGGTTGACACAGATCCCAAGATATATCCCAAATAAATCCAACCATGAAAATTAAATGAAGAAGTCGGCCACCAACTCTGATTTCCAAATAAATCCATCTCGACACATGCATGACCAATAAACAGAACACCTCGGCCAAATAAGAGTCGAGCATTAGAACACAAGCATGACCGAGCAACTCAGAAAGCATGACCATGAGAAATCCTTAGTTTGTTCTGTATTGCTTGGCTTCTATTGCTTGACATGCTTGCTAAGTTTCTCGGTCATGCTTGTGTTATGATGCTCAGCTTTTCTTTGGCCAACGTGTTCTATTGCTCGGTCATGCCTATGCCCAGTTGGTTTATTTGGGAATTGGAGTTGGTGGCCAACTTCTTCATTTAATTTTTTTAGTTGGATTTATTTGGGATCTATCTTGGGATTTGTGTGGACCTAAATCTGGGTCTCTCCTTTGTATTTGAGCACCGACCTCTTTGGTGGACTCTTGTATATATTCTTTTGTATGTTCTTAGTTTGGTAGCAAGTCTTAGAGCAAGAAGAAAAATGTTAATATATTGAAGACCTGAGATCTCTATTGTTAAAAGATCGAATTGTAATACATTTCTTAGTATATGGCCGTAACCAAGAAGGCCTTATAGCCTGACATGTATTGAGTTTGATCAATTAATAATAATAGATCTCTGTGTTTCTCTCTCTCATTGTGTTGTTGTGTTTATTCCACATTGTATCTGCAAGTTGGATGGTTTCAGGCATGCCTTAGGCCCCATCTCCACTCTCCCTTGTGTCAAACTGAGCAATAGAAGCCAAGAAACATAGAACAAACTAAGGATTTCCCATGGTCATGCTTGTGTTGACAAACTAAGGATCTCCATGATGTGTCTTACGTGAGTGAAACATAAAAAAAACACCAAAGAAAACAAAATGAACAAAAAAATGATCAAACGCTTCAAAAACTACACTTTTAGGTGTTAAACTGTCAACTCTCATACGAGTTTGTGCATTTAGTGTCAAAACTCTGAAAATCTATCAATTTGTTGTCCAATTCTGTCTTCCATCCCGCTAGTTTTATCTAAATTTTATCAAATATGTGCTTTAACAAAGTTACTACTAGTTTTTCTTTGACTGCAATCTATTGCCAGTCTGACTTGTTGTTGTCTCAAGGTCTAATTTTTCTATGCTAGTCCATGTGACCCATTATCTATTTCAATTTAATCATCTTTGTCTATGCTATCCTTATCCTAAGTTGCGAGCACAGGTTCATTAAGCTTGACTCAAGATCAAAGTCATCGTTATCTCTCTCTCAGTTGGACATTATCTCTTTTGTCATTTGGTCTTAGACTTAGTCATCACTTTAGATATCACTTTAGCACCTATCAGGCAATCAATTGATTCATCATACATTCTCTTCAATATTCTAAGAAAGCGTATCAAGACAATCTTACAATGTCTAAAAGAAAATTTGCTAAACCTTATGGTCCTAATAATGAGAAAGAAGATATTCTTATGGAAGCTATATCAAAATAGATTCAAACTTTGAGATATGAAATCCAGGAATCAAAGGGGAAAAAGGATACACCATCCAAAAATTCCTCATTAAGATCGATCTTTCCTTTTCTCTATGATCATGATCCATCTATACTTCCCTTTTCTTCAAACAAAGAGGCATCTAAGCACAACAAACCCATCTTTGATCAAGAACAACTTCATGACCATCCTATCTTTGATCAAGAGATTGGCTCCAAAGCTGTAAAAGATGTTGAAAACACCACGAAGTCTCCCTCCAAAGGGGTTAGTAACCTAATGAAAGAAAAACCTTGGGTTAAACGCAAGAGGGAATTCACTACTGTGGGACAATCTTATGAATCAACATTGGAAGAACTTATTGAGCATGATCTCATCACATTACCTCAAGTCACATCACGTGGATTGAAATTATTGTGTACCCATTATGCATATCATCGACACAATGAGCATAAAACTTCATCTTGCATGGAGTTGAAACATAAAATCCAAGATCTCATAGATGATGGCATAATTGAAGTGGAAAATACTAGTTATTGATCTAATCTCAAGCATGATCAAAATTAGGAATCCATATCTAGAAATGGTTCACATATCACATCTAATTCTTCCACCATTCCTCCATCTCCTAAAGCTCCACAACCAGCCACACCATCTCTATCAAAGACTGGGCTTGATGATGACTATGTCTACCCTCAAGGACTACCTCTGAAAGAGATCCAAGCTAATTTTCATATGACTGTGAGTCTTTTTTAGGATTCAAAGATCGTGCCTACTCAAAATGATACTCCATTAGCCTTTCAAGAATCCCTCATGCAAATCAAAACTCCTACCTCATCTTTAGAAGTGGCTCCATGTCAAGAGGGTGATCCAAAGTGTGAAGAAACAAATATTAGTAATGATCAAGATCAAGCAATTATCCGATCCCTTCCAATATTGACGAAGGTCCCATATCCCTAGATTCTGAGGATGATCCTCTCATATCCTTTCATTTATTCCAAGAAGATATTGCTCCACAATATCAACAATACAATGAGCATCAAGGAGTTCTACACCTAAAATCCTCAATTTCTTTTTAACTAAAGCTCTCTTTAAACATGCACTTGGTCCATCATGTTCCCCTTTTCCATGTTCGGCCTAAAAAATACTCCAAATATGAGGTACACCTATCTCTACATGCATTCTACACAACCAATAAAAAATATGTGCATTTTTTAATCGACCTATGGATTTATTTGACCAAATGAGATGTCTATCCATTGCAATATTATTTTCCCGCACCCACTGAAAATAATTCTCAAAGCAATGTTGAACATACTCATGAGAGTGAGATCTATCATCACTCATGTAAAAATGGTATTCTTTGATTATTTTCCAGTCATCTTCTGTACTATCAGGGCAATGTCTATATATTATGTGCACAAAAATAGAAACCTGAATGTAATTGTAATATTGAGCTTGCAACTCATTTTGGCGCTGCAATGTATATTTCTTTGCAAATTCAATGATGGATATAATAGTGTCATTTGGGAAAGTGTCCTTACACATCCTAAATTGTTGATCCAACCACTGTGACCTGTGACTATGCCTTGCATACTTGTAAAAAATATTCTTCTTGAAATCTGAAATAAAATCAGATTCATTGCATTCTTTTGTAACCAACTCACATCTAGAGCCTTCACCTCCATTTTTAAATGTATTTTAGCCATTTCATATACCTTTTTTTGGACAATTGTCTTTCTAAAATTATGTTAGTACCCCTCATGAAAACATGAAGCAAACCTAACTAACCCACCACACTTTGAGCACTTGTCATTTAAGCAATCATGTCTATAAAAGAAACAACAATCATCTCTAGCACATAAAAAATGATCTAGCAAGTCTCTTGATGATTTTGGAAGAGCACTTGTACCACACTCCTCCAAAATTTCATTAGTATGCAAATTAGAATGAAGGGATCCTAATAGCTCATGGTGTATTGAAAACTCCACCTGATATTTGCAACAAGTATTTTGAATACTAAGAGGTACACAAAAAATGGATTGAAGGCTTCAAAATATCTTTTTAATATTTGTAATGTTCGATTTGTCTCACAATTTTTTTTGAACAACATTGTTTGAATCACCTCCAAATAATTTTTATGATGCGAGGTGCAGTCTCAAATGCCAATTCTCAACTTCAAGACATCCTTCACATTTGGTGACACTCTTGAGTTAGATTGTCAAAATAGTTGAATTTGATCCTTCACACCATAGGTAAGCTTCTTATCACAACATGGAATTCTCCCACCATAAGCCCATGTATCATTTTGAAGAGTATCATCAAGTCTTTCTCTTCTTGCAAGAGCTCTATCCAAAGTTTTACGATTTAGGTTCAAGTCAACACAAGTTTGTCTCATCAAAAGAGACTTTCTCAAATGATGACTTACTAAGGAGGTTGTAATAACCCTTCGAGCAGCTCTCTTGTCCTTTTCCTTGGTATTCTTCCCAATGGAATTGAGAGAACTAAAAATATTTCTCACAATAATAGCATTCCTCTCAATTTTCTTGTTCACACTAATCTTCAATTTGACTAGTATAGATCTCATCTTCTGCATCTTTAACAATTGTACAAACATTTTACATTGCTCAACCAATGTCTTGTGGCTAAAAAAATGATCAAAAAGTCTAGAATCCCACAAACGAACAGTTATTTGTGATCTCTTCCCATTGAAATTTATCATTATGTTCTCATCAATTTTAAGTAACCATTTTGCTATTCTTGAAGCTCTGAAAATTGAAGATTGTCTTTCTTCCTCACCAGGGATTTCATTTCTCATAAAATTTGGAGATGTGTAATGTTGATTTGGTTCTTGTGCACCATTATCATTGTCAATTGTTTCATATTCAATCAGTGGATTTTCATTGCCAATGTCTATACTTCCATTGTCCACATTTACATGTTCATTTTCAATTACTACATTTTCATCTTCAATCCATACATTCTCATTTTCAATATTATTGTCATAAATCATTTCAAATTCATGTTCTTCTTCACTTGAAACCGCATTTAAGGGTGGGCCTATGGCCTCACCTTCATTAATATTTAACATACCTTGTCTCTTGTTCTGATGACCAACCCTATCCCTTTCTCTATACACTTCAATTTCTTCATTTGTGAGCTTCCTCTTCCGTTTATTCTTTCAATGACTACTATTCCCCATGGTGAGACCAAAAAGGTGTTGCAAAACCTTTGATATTCAAGATATTTCCAACAAAAAGGGTGGAATATTTTTTTTTTGTCTTCCAGAACTCTAATCCCATAAAATTATCTGCAAAAATGTGGTTCTCAGATTGAGGGACCCAGAGAATAATTATTTGGTTTTGGATGCCAGTTAGACCAATCAGATATTTGATATTATCAGATATCTGATCTATCTAGCTCAAATTTTTCTTTCCATTCAAAATTTCAACATTTGCAATTTTGAACTGTTTCATTTCCATGCTATTTTTCAGTTTTTATGTTAGTTTTTAATTATTGTTATAGATTTGATTTTTTATAATATTAATATTATGATATTAGCATTGGTATTAATATTATAATAATAATACCGAGAGAGAGAGAGAGAGAGAGAGAGAGAGAGAGGTTTTGTGCTTCTTATAGTCTTCAAATGTAGGAATGTCATTCTTTCTAATCATGTACGTGCATAGCCATGTTCCTGCAACATGTGAACCTATTAGATATATGAACATATCTTCATATTTCATCAGTGCAAGATTCTTCTTTTCTTGTATACAACGTGCTAACCATAAATCTGATCTCTCATCATTCCCCTGTAGTGCAACCAATGCAAAAACATGTCTTGCCTGTAGAAGATATGAAAGATGGTCGTAGTCAAGTGAACGATCCATGTCATCTTTTATTATAGAGAGTGTGATAGATAAAGTAGTTAGATAATGTGGAACCCACATATCGACCCACTCACTTGACTCACACTGGTCCCAATCACACTAAAGATACCTGTGATGAATACAAGCCAACTCTCATGTCCAAATGGTCCATGTACTAGCATTTGAGTTTCGAAATAAATGCATTTTGAAGAATCTTTCACTATCTGAAAATCCAACCTATCTCCTATTGTGCCCAACTCAACCAACCAAAAGAATATGTGCACTGCTGAATCAAGAGTCCCCCTGTGACAACGTTGAAGTACACCAATCAACAATAGAATGAGCATCAAGGATTTTTTCACCTAAAATATGCTCCTTAACTAGAGCTCTCTTTACACATGCATTTTCTCCATCAAGCTCTCCTTTTCCATATTCGGCCTAAAAAAAATCCAAATATGAGGTACACTTTTCTCTACATGCATTCTACACAACCAATAAAACATACAAACATTTTTGAATTGACCTGTGTAGTTATCTGATCAAATGAGATGTCTATCCATAGCAATATCATTTTCTCGAACCCACTCAAAAAAATTCTCAAAGCAATGTTGGACATACTCGTGAGAGTGAGATATATCATATTTCACATAAAAATGATATTCTCTGATTATCTTTTGTTCATCTTCTATACTATTAGGAGAATCTCTCTCTCTCTCTCTCTCTCTCTCTCTCTCTCTCTCCTAGGTATTATAATATAAATAATAATAAATATAATACTAATTTATTAATATAATATTATAATATTATAAAATAGTAATATAAATAATAATAATAATAATATAATATAATACTAATATATATAATATAATATAATATAATATAAATATTAAAAAAAATGAAATCTATAAAAAACTAAAAAACTAAAATCAAAATTGAAAATATCATTGAAATGAAAATGTTGAAATTTCAAATGGAAAGCAGAATTTGGGCGGGACATATCGGATATCAGATATTATTTTAGATATCTGATTAGCCTTGGTATTTGCCTCGGGTTTTAGCTTTGCAATGCCAAACGTGGATGGTCAACCCAAAAAAATGTATTTACCATATTTCCTCTGATCTCTAGACTTTGACCATGTAGCTGGCGACCTTTTTTCACCCGAAATGGATGAAACAAAAAGGGTTTCTTAAAGAGATTATCAGCTTTCCATCAATATAATTGTTGTCAAATTTTGAGTTCACTAAGTAAATATTACTTATTTTCTAATTCAGTTACCTCTAAAGTCCCGATTGACAAACTAATTGAAAAACAACTATAACTTTCAAATGGTTTAACCTTTTTGAAATTTGAAACATGCGTCACATTATATGCTTCACCTACTATAAGATTTTTTTTTTCAATTTTGTAAAGTTTAGAATTAGTTAAGGTGGTCAGACACGAGAGTTTTTTTATTCTGAAAAATTTGTAGCAGAAAATTCATAATTAATTATTTAGTTGGGAAAAATTACACAAAAATATGTGTCACATCCGAGCATGATTCTACTACTTATATCTAGAATCGTGTGAAAATATATCATCATTTGATTGTGATTAAGGTGGTCAGACATACACATACTTATTATCTTTTTCCTAAAATTTTCATACTACTGCATTGAAATCTAAAATTTTCAACAATTAGATTAATTTTTTTCAGAAAAGGGCTAGTAGTTTAGAAACTAAATTTAATTTCCTACAGATTCTATTCTTACAAGTTTTTCACATAAGGTTGATAAGATGTTCAAATTTTTAGGTCAAGTTGACTATTAACCCTGGTTTTCTAATTTTTCATTTCCACTTAAGGCCATAGCTTGGTATACCATGATCCTACACATACCCATCTAAAAATTTATAAAATCTTTCAAAAACTAAAATTTGTATTATAACTTTAAGAGATCTAAAACTATTCTCAAACATTCTAAATGTGTATACATGAAATATAGCTTAAAGCATAAGGAAGTAAATATCCATGTGTAAATGTCACTTATACTTTGATGTTTATTTCATGTATATAGTTTGAGTTATGTAAGGAGGTAAAAAGACATGGAAAGAGAAAGATAGGGTTTTTTGCTTCTTGGAAATGGGAGTCCATTATTTTATAAAATTCTCAATTTATGTCTTTTATGAGACAAAAAATGACATAACTAGTTTTAGGTTCCCTATTTTTTGCACTTACCCACAATATCTAAACATAGGGACCACAGCTCATTTGACTATCTTGCACCCTACACTCAAACTCAAAATAATATGTACACCTAAATATTTTAATTTGTTTATAAATAGTAGGTATCATGCCAACCTAAGGATATGTAACACTTTAGGTCCTCTTCACTTTCCCATTAGGTAATCAAATCAAAATTTTCACAACCAACAAACTTTATATAAGAATCATCTCTAAGTTACACCTTCCCACCATCAGATTCATCATATTTTGTAAAATAATATAGATGTAAATTTATATGAAAATAGGAAACAAATTTAATTATCCAATCACCTTCTAATGCATGTGTAGCCAACACTATTTCAAAGACATCACCATCATCCTACGATGATTTCTCAAATTCATCATGTAAATCTTTTTTTTAATTTTCCTCCTTACACTCTATTTTGAAATTATCAATCGTTTTATAGTTCCAACATTTTATCTTGGGCATACTAGAATATTAATATCTCTCATGAGATTTTGATCTAGACTTTTCTTAATGCATTTTATCTCATCTTTTCCTTTATGTCTACCATGCACAATTAGTGTCTCCTTAGAAAATATAAATTCTTTCTTTGTATCACTTTAGAAAGAAACACCACCACCACCACATCCATTTTATACTTGGTGTTAGTGCTTTAAATAAGAATAATATGGTGGTCCCTTGAATCTAACAAAGAACACAACAAGGTCATGCAATGATCCTTCTCTATTTTTTTCTCTAATAGAGTGTAATAGGGTAGTAACCACATTAAACATATTCATGTATTTAACTATACAACTACCATCTTTCAAGTAAGAGATGCAATTGTACCTTCATGTTACTGAATTTTCTAAACATAGTCTAGTGCTTTAAATAAGCATAATAAGGTGGTCCCTTGAATCTGACAAAGATCACAACAAGGTCATGCAATTATCCTTCTCTATTTTTTTTTTCTAATAGAGTGCAATAGGGTAATAACCATATTAAACATATTCATGTATTTAACTATACAACTACCATCTTTCAAGTAAGAGATGAAATTGTACCTTCATGTTACCTAATGAGCCCCTTATATATATTTTTCTATTTTGCCTCAATCTTCTTGTGAAATAGAGTAGATTTGGATCCATATCTTGTGGCTCATATATCTCCATTCATGAGCATATCCTCCATCTTGATCTTCTAAAGCTCAATATTTATGTATGAGAATATTGTTTCTATTTTAGACGTACTAGCTATGTTCTTAAATAATAAGATCAAACTCTTTTATACAACTTCCCTCTCAAATGGAGATTTGTGTTCTACCAAACATGTCAAATCTGAGGTGATTAGGCTTTGATGCCAATGAAATGAAACAAGATATGTAAAAATAATGTCTACACTAATTTTAGAGGACAACAATTTGTAAATTTTAGGTTTTATAATTATATAAATGAGAAACTCATAAAATATGTAAACAAAACTATACCACAACACAAGTGTACAAAATTTGTTTTGAGAATTCAAAAAATTTACACTCTAAAGCAATTCAATGTATTTTTTAATAATTTAAATATAGTTGTAATACACTCACATAAAAGTTTCTTTATGGAAGTACCACCAACTACAGACTTAGAGAAACTTTGACAACATAACAATACCTTTAAACTCACTATCAATACCTCCATATCAAGCAACTTATAAGTAGGAAAAGTAATAAAAAAAAATTCAAATGATAATATTACAAAATTATAAGCTAAAATTACCAAATAAAGTGGCACCTAAATATGTAGCTTAAAAACCAACACCCAAATCCCAAGATGAGTTTGGAGGCTTAAATAACACATTCCTTCCATAATTCTTAAATGTGATATGATCCACTCACTAACTTGAGTGTTCTATTTTGGTTTCATTATCTATATTCAAAGATGTCTTTCACACATCGTAACATACATTCTTAAGTTGTTTAACAAGTGTAACTCCTTACGACTTTTTTCTATATCACATGTATGTTTTTACATTTCTAACCCCTTCCCCTCTTTTTAAATTGTCAAGATAAAATGAATTAAATGGAATGTGCATCTTTAAAAGTGATGCTTAAAAACCTAAAATATTTTTTTTCCCAAAATTAAAGACTATAGCCCTAAAATTGAGTTGTCTTGTTTCATAGTTAAAATTACATTCTTTATATACTTAATGAAAGGAGCTTAAGACAACTTTCATAATAAAAATATAAACTTCAAGATTATTTTTCTTTACAAATGTTCACTTTTACTATGATGGTAAATAAATTTATAAGGCTAGTTCAATGTCTTGTATATTTTACAAATAGAGTAGCAAGTTAAGTGGAGCTTCAAATTGCATTTTCCTCCATAGTTAAATCTAATTGAATTGAAGCACTAAGAGGATGGATAACTTTCTGAAATTTAGATTATGTCACCCTTATGAGTATCACATAAATGTAAGATGTGAACCACTTATATTTGTGAGATATGGGCTTGTGAAATATCAATAAAATATGGGTTGATAAAGTTTCTCTAAAACCCATACAATGAAATCCAAGTAAAACACTATGTTTTTTAACTACACTATGAAAACACCACCTAAATGAAAAAGTCAATAGAACTCTCAATAAAAAATGAACTTCTCTTAATGTGCATGAGTTTACAAGATAACAATGACACTTCAAGAATTTTTGATGGAGATTAAATTTTTTTACTAGTTGATCTTTAATATATTAAATATAATATATGAAAAAAATAAAATAAAAGGAAGTAAAAAATTTGTAGGTTTTTTGAAAAAATATAAAAAAGAAAAAGGGTGATCAATTAATTTTTTATATAAATAATTGTTAGGATTGAATTGGAGAGCTTTTAGATTTGACTGAGCATATATTTTCTCTATAAAGGTTCGGATCATACTCTATGGTCCAGCATAAACTGTTAAAAAAGATACACAATCAAAATCTAATATTTTCAAATTTATCAGCATAAACTGTAAAAACTTAATATTTTTAACAGGTAGGATTGCCTAACTTTAATATATGGAGAAAAATATGAAATAAGTTAAAAATTTATAGATTTTTTTAAAAAAGAGAGATGAAAAAGGATGATCAATTAACTTTTAAAAGTTAATAATTAGTAGGCCTGTCTAAGTTAAATCTCCTTGAATTGAGCCAATATTTTTTATCACATCACCATAAACTCTCAAAGGTGCCCACCCATATTCATAAAAATAAAATTCATATTATATTTAAGTAGAGACCATGAGACCAAAATAATATTTGGAATGTGTGACCAAATCTCTCCTCTTTCTTATTCCTAGAAGCTCCAAATCCTGCTGTTAATTTCAATCAAAATTTCTCATTTTTTTCCATGGGAAAAAGAACTTGAAGAGGAAGAGAGAGACAACCACGGTAATAGAAAAAAATGGGAAGCAGAAACTAGGGCCTACATTGAAAACCAACAATAGAAAACAGAAAGAAATGGGAATGGACAAGTTTATGTCTAAATCTCTTTATGCATCCTGATCACACTTGCATTCAGGGGGCATTTGTTTATACCAGACTCTATCAGTACAATAATTGTAGATGGTGTAATGTAGCCTCACCCATTTGAGGAACCTGTACTACTTCCCATCCAAGTCCCTGAACACCTCTTGATCCCACCATTGTCGACCCACTGTAGGGCACTCAGATGCTGAATTCCAAGCTTATCTGACCTGGATGCTAGGTCCTAATTAATCATTGTACTTGATTAATTAATTAATTTCTAAAATTACATCAGATTGACAAATAAACCTTAAGTTAATTATTTAATTGCTATTCTAATATATCAATTAAATAAAATTGCTAAATTATCAATAAAATCCAAAAAGGAATTAAATTAATTAATAAAAACAAATTATGCATTTAAAATCATTTAGATCTTTAAAAATGCATATGATGTCATCAATTTCAGTTAACTGATTTTTGAATTGGAAACAAATCTATTTTATTTAGTTAACTAATTTTTGAATTGGAAAAAAAACTGTTAACTGAATACTGATTTTGGAAGTTTCCAAAATAACTAATCAGTCTGTTCAGTCAACTGACTCTCTCGACCAATCATCTTATTTGCACATGGATTATGCTTCCTCAAATCGAATCCTGTCCACTCTTTGGCTTTCAATCTTGACCATCGATTTGAGAGATATTTCTATAAAAGAGAACCTCTTTTCCTTCACAAAGGATCGAGTTTTTATTATCATTATTGTATAGTTTAAATACATTCTAGCTTTCTTGCATTCTTAGCTTTCAATTTGTTTGGGTTTCTTAAATGTTAGATTACTCTTTTTAAGCATGCAAATCTTATACTCTTACAACACATTTGATTTTGGGCTTTAAAATAAACAATCACATCTCCTTTTGGTGCTTAAAATCTATCTTAATTAGCTTTGGATTTACAACAAATTTCACTTACATTTAGATTAATCAATCATTATAGTTTCATCATTAGCTCTTTAAATTCTTCATTTAGGACATGGTGTAGTTACTAAACTTTGCAATGACTTGAGAGAAAAGTTCAAACTCCTGCCTACTAGAAGGCAATGAGTCCATGTGGGTTAGCTTAGAATGTTTTTGGTATTATGATTTTATCATTTTCTAACAAGCTAACCCCGCAATGATTCATTGAAGTGTTTGTTGCAACTGCAGGTACATAGACCACATTTTACACATACATTTATGGCGCCCACCGTGGGGCATACCCACATTTCATTTTGGGTCAAATATGACCCCACCATTGCATCAAAGTTGATGTTTTGGTTCAAATCAACTATAAAATTTCCCATAGCCGACAAAAGTCAAATCTATGGAAAAAACATTTGCTAGGTTGTACGACCCTCTACACGTAGGCCGAGGTAGAATTTTAAAAAATTGGTAGGGTTTGACCCTAATATTTTCTATTATTGCACTCTGCAGACTAAATCCAAATTCTACCTACATTCTAGCCCCAACCACCAAGTCCAATCCCCAACAACCAAGTCTATTGTTTTATTTTTAACTGTTAGACTTTATATAAAAAAAAGTTTTTCTAACTAGCCCCGCGCATGTGGGTCTAAACCCCCAAGCTCCCAGCCTAGCTCGATGAGCCCACAACTTGGCTCGCCAAGATCCCTATCTCCTCTCCACAATTCATGTTCAAGATTGACTTCCCACCTCTTGAGATGTGACTGCCAAGCTCCAACCTCACCTCCCCTACTCCCCCGAGTCACCCAAGCCTGAGCTCGATGATCTCCACACCGAGCCGTATGTTCATCTCGCCACCCTACCACCACCCAACCACCACTATTTCTCATCTTTCCACCCAGATCCTCCATCTCCCCTTAGCCACAATAAATCTCCAAATGGGCCAATCACAAAGTTCCATGTGTCCGTACGGATCACCAATCAGAGAGCACCACGTCAGCAGCAAGGCCCACGCCAAACATTTTATTTTGTTGGCATTGACAACCATCTGACAGTACAAATAAGGGTAATTGGATTTTTGGTGACGTCCTCCAGACCATAAAATTTAATATAGTGGTTTGATTACATCATCAAGCGTTTGAATATCCATGCCTTCACCATTGGATTTTTTTTAGTTTTTTTGGTCTAACTTCAAACCCTCATAACTTGCTCAAATCAAGTCCTTTTTTCGACTAATATTTTTTATTTGGGGTAGAATTTCCTAAAGATTACTATGGTGGAATTATTTTATGGTTTTGGTTGCCATATTTGTCAAAAATTACATATTTTAATCACTATACATGTCCAATCCTTCATTTTGCAACTTCTAGAGCCTCATTTGAGCACATACGGTAACATTTCCAGGTGTAATTTTTTATAAAAGTGCATGATTTTTCATCTAGTTTATAAATAAACAATCAATTTTTTGATTTTATTAATTTTATAATACTGAAAATTTTCTTGGTTTGTTGTTCTTTGGGTTATTTTGTTGATTGTAGCCTAATCGATGGTTTGCAGGATGTTTTGAAAGAAGAAAATAAACAAACTACTGACGCTTTGTCCTGCACGTCATTGTGATAGATATACAACCAAACTTTCTTTTGTGTGTATATTTATCACTTTATTAATTAGGAATGCACATTCAAGACGTATTAAAATGAACTTCTATTTTGAGTTTTAGGGATGGCAATAGTGTCAGGAAATTATGCTCTCACCCTTTTAGGTATGAAAAAAATCTAGAGACATTAATGTAATTCGTAATTTGAGATTTGAAACTTTAGAGGGCCTATCCAAGTGGGAAAAATTACTCACCCTTGGAGAATGACCCAAGTGAGAACGAGCTAATGCCAAGCTTTTTCAACTCACTATAATCAAAACGTTTCCTTGAGACCAAAGTCTTGGAAGATAAGTGGAATTTGAGCTTATACTCGGCTCTCACCTTACACAAAGTAGGGCCTTTGGGTCTTAATCATGTATCATGACTACTGGTGCTAAGGTTCTTTGTGGGGTTATTAGCCTCAATCGCGCTTGGGCAAACACAAAGGATACACTTAAATGAAGACCCTTACTAAAACCCTTTTCGGTTAGTGGCCAAAATCCTTTCCTACTTGTTGATATAGGCATTGTGAGACGTGCATGCCTAAGAAACCTCTCATGTACCCCTCTTGTTCAGACAGTAAATTTATCAGGATCTATGGATCTTGAGAAATTCAAAGCTTGGTAGGCTAGAGAAGTGTGTGTTGTGGAGGGGAGCCAGTGTTTCCAAGCTTCTAACTGTCTGACATGAATGGGTATTTTATTGTAAGAGGATTCAAACAAGTATTTTCCATTTCTCGCCACCTAGGAATAGGTTTTGATTGTGGTACTTAGATCTATGATATCTCCATGATGTGTCTTACGTGAGTGAAACATTAAAATAGACACCAAAAAAAAAAAATGAACAAAAAAATAATCAAATGCTTCAAAAACTACACTTTTAGGTGTTAAACTCTCAACTCTCGTATGAGTTTCTGCATTTAGTGTCAAAACTCTAAAAATCTGTCAATTTGTTGTCCAATTGTCTTCCATCCCGCTGATTCTATCTGGATTTTCTAAAATTTGTGCTTTAATAATGTTACTACTAGTTTGTCTTTAACTGCAATCTGTTGATAGTCTAACTCGTTGTTTCCTCGAGGTCTGATTTTTCTATGCTAGTCCAAGTGACCCGTTATCTATTTTGATTTAATCATCTTTGTCTACACTGTCCTTATCCTGAGTTGCGAGAGTAGGTTCATTAAGCTTGACTAAAGATCGGAGTTGTTGCTATCTCTCTCTTAGTTGGACATTATCTCTTTTGTCTTTTGGTCTTGGACTTACTCATCACTTTAGATATCACTTTAGCACCTATCAGGAAATCAATTGATTCATCATACCTTCTCTTCAATATTCTAAGAAAGTGCATCAAGAAAATCTTACAGTGTCTAAAATAAAATTTGCTAAACCTTATGGTCTAAATAATGAGAAAGAAGAGATTATTATGGCAGCTTTATCAAAAAAAATTCAAACTTTGAAATCTAAAATCTAGGAATTAAAGGGGAAAAAGGATACACCACCCAAAAAGTCCTCATTAAGATCAATCTTTCCTTTTCTCTATGATCATGATCCACCCATACTTCCCTTTTATTCAAACAAAGAGGCATCTAAGCACAACAAACCCATCTTTGATCAAGAACAACTTCATGACCATCCTATCTTTGATCAAGAGAGTGGCTCCAAAGCCCTAAAAGTTGTTGAAAACATCACGAAGTCTCCCGGGTTAGTAACCTCATGAAAGAAAAACCTTGGGTTAAACGCAAGAGGGACTTCACTACTTTGGGACAATCTTATGAATCAACATTGGAAGAACTTCTTGAGTATGACCTCATCACATTACCTCAAGTGATAGCACATGGATTGAAATTTTTGCATACCTATTGTGGATATCATCGACATAATGAGCATAAAACTTCATCTTGCATGGATTTGAAACATAAAATCCAAGACCTCATAGATGATGGCATAATTGAAGTGGAAAATACTAGTGATTCATCTAAACTCAAGCATGATCAATATTAGGAATCCATTTCTATAAATAGTTCACATATCACATCTACTTCTTTGACCATTCCTCCATCTCCTTAAGATTCACAACCAACCACACCATCTCTATCAAAGATTGAGCTTAATGATGACTATTTCTACCCTCAAGGACTACCTCTGAAAGAGATCCAAGCTAATTTTCATATGACTGTGAGCCTTTTTCAGGATTCAAAGATCATAGACCCAAAGCTTCCATGTGTTTCAATAACTATCATACCTACTCAAAATGATACTCCATTAGCCTTTCAAGAATCCCTCATGTAGATCAAAACTCCTACCTCATCTTTAGAAGTGGCTCCATGTCAAGAGGGTGATCCAAAGTGTGAAGAAACAAATATTAGTAATGATCAAGACCAAGCCATTATCCAATCCCTTTCAACATTTGACGAAGCTCCCATATCCCTATATTCTGAGGATGATCCTCTCATATCCTTTCATTTCTTCCAAGAAGATATCCCTCCACCTCAAGAGCTACATAGATCTCCACCTCCCAAGAAAGATCAAGATATCCTTTCCACCATCTCTAATGAGCCTATTGAAAATAAAGATAAAAGTACTCTTTCTAAATCATCTAAAGATCCTTGTAAAGATCAGAGCATCCCATCATCCCCTTGTCATATTAATCTATATCCAAAAACTATCATTCCTAAAAATCCCTCGCATAAAAATAAATCCCCTCAAGCTTCAACTGCTCCTATCAAAGCTACTCCTGCACCTATCGATATAAATATGAATTCAAAAGAGAAGAGCCTTGGTCATATAGTTCTCTCTAAAGATGTTGATATCCCTTCCACACCTTATCTCCCTCCATTTTCACGTAAGAATCAACCTTCTCCATCCTCCAAGTCCATTCTTGGTCCTTATATACCAAAGTTAAAACCATCAAACCTTCCATTTGTATTGGGTCCTTATATCCCTCCATCCACCATGCCTATAACTACTAGTTTGTCACTTTCTTACCCTATCCCCCATCAAGATCAACAAAGACATTAATCTTTGAACCTCCCTATCAACCAATCCATATGAACCAGCCATATAAGGCCTATTCATCCACAGTTCCCAAGTCTTTTGGAAGCAATTTTGATGTGCAACAAAGAAATCAAAAATTCAAGAATCCATTTATATATGAAGGTCACTATGTCCAGTCTGGTCGACATGTGATTACAAAGAAAAAGGAAATATTCAAGAGACCACAAGTGTCCACTAAGCCAAGAAAATCAAAGAAAATATGGGTTCCTAAATCCATCATGGAAAAATTGTGTTCTAAATCATCCAAAAGAAAAGGAAAATCAAAAGTTACCTGGATTCCCAAGTCTCTCTTAAAAGACTTGAATAAAAAGGAAAAATTGGAGTTGGCATCCAAGCTTCTAAAGTCTTCCACTTCATCTCGATCTAAACATCTCCCATCTTCTAACTCTATTTTGGGTCCTCATGTCCCAAAATCCATTACCTTGAATACTTCACCCTCTTGTCTATCCATATTGGGTTCTCGTGTACCAAGATCCATATCCACTCATACATTATTGAGATTAATTAGGATCACTGCAAATGTAATAGCACTATCTTAAATTTCTGTGTGTTTCAAATGCAACAATCTTTCCTGTATTTATATTAAGAGAGACACTAGGAGAGACATGTCCCTTCACGGGACATGTCTATTCATTATAATTGTTAATGTTTCATTAATCAATTTTATATTAGAATAATATAAGTTTGTATAATATATAT